>CAUYRB010077958.1:0-41858 GCA_963574695.1 Propithecus perrieri
CCTGAGTAGCTGGGACTACAGGCGTGTGCCACCATGCCCGGCTAATTTTTTCTATTTTTAGGTGTTTGGCCAATTTCTTTCTATTTTTAGTAGAGACGGGGTCTCGCTCTTGCTCAGGCTGGTCTCAAACTCCTGAGCTCAAGCAATCCTCCCGCCTCGGCCTCCCAGAGTGCTAGGATTACAGGTGTGAGCCACCGCACCCGGCTGAGGCCAGGAGTTTTAGACCAGCCTTGGCAACATAGCAAAACCTTGTCTCTACAAAAAATTTTTTAAAATTGAAACAATTTTTAAAAAAAGGAAGAGAGCACGTGGTTCTGCTTCCTTAAGCTAAAGGTGTGTTTCAGGGACAATGTTCTGGCTCCTTGCCTGACCTGCAAGGACAATGGCCCTCATAACCATGTTGGCTATGCTGGAACCATCTGGGAGAAGTTAACATTGGAAAATAAAGAGTAAAATTGGAATTAAAGATTTTTCCAGAACAGTCCACATTTGAGATATTTCGTCCAGTTATCACCATAAATACACTCATTCTTCTCACACTATGTACAGTAAGTCCTCACTTAACATCAATAGGTTTTTGGAAACTGTGACTTTAAGTGAAATGATGTACCTTTGTTCAACATCATTTCATTATAATGTTGATGAGAAAAAAAAACTTCTGCTCCAAGTCATTTTGCTTAAAGTTGCAGTTTCCAAGAATCGACTGACAATGTTAGGTGAGGACTTACTGTATTTGAATTTTGGTTAGAAAGAAACTTGTAAAATGGCTGGATTCTGTGTCAGAGCCCCCCCTTCTGCCAGAACCTCCTTCCGTTCAAGTGTTCTCTCCTTCATGTGAGTTCAGAGCCACCAAACCTACAGTTATTTTGTGGCATGCAAGGCTTTGACTCTATGTATTAGTTATGTTACATAACATAACTCACCCCTAAAACATAGTGGCTTAAACCAACACACATTTGGGTTAGGAATCTGGACAGCTTAAATGGCTTTTCTTTCAGGGTCTCTTCCAGGCTACAATGAAGAAGTCAGCCAGGGTTAGGGTCGCATCTGAAGGTTTGACTGGGGCAAGATCCACTTCTCAGCTCACATGGTTGTTGGCAGAATTCAGTTCTTCCACCGCTGCTGACTGGGGGCTTCTGTTCCTAGCTGGCTGTTGGCCAGAAGCCACCATCAAGTCTTTTCCTTGTAGGCTTCTCCAGCAGGGTAGCTTGTTTCCAAAGTATGCAAGCCAAGACAGTCAAGGAGGCAAGGAGGAGAGTCTGCTAGCAAGATGCATGTCCCAACCTTGTGTAATCTAATCACAAGAAATAGGCTGCTATTTTTAATTACTTACTATGCTGGGGTCTATGTTAAACACCTTACATGAATTAATTAGCTCTTATAATTCTCACAACCATGTGGCATAGATATTATTATCTTCATTGTTCAGAACATACTAATTTTAGAGGGATTAAATAACTGGCTCAAGGTCAAATCGTAAATGGTAGCATCAGGACTCAAAGTCAGGTCTGCAAAACTTCAAAGCCCATGCGTCTACCCACCACCATCACTGAATTGCCATTTTACCTGAACACCCAAATGCCTCTACCTGCCCCCTTCTTTCTGGTTCCATGGTCACCTCTTCGAGTCCGGACCTCCCACTCTGCTGCCAATGATGGCCTCTTAGTGTGCCTTCCTGTTCCAGGGCTCTCCCGTCTCATCCTTAATGTATGCCCTCTTTCTCTGTAGTACCCTATTTATCCTGTCAAGCTCTGACTTGGAAAATTATCGCTCTCTCCCTCTTTCTTATCACAGACTCATAGAACGTCAGAGCTGGAATTATCACATTTATGTTGCCAAGCTCTAACTCAAAAAATGGCTCACCATCTCCCTCTTTCCTATCAAAGAATCAAAAATGTCAGAGCTGGAAGAGATTTTGGCTTTCTATTTTGCACAACTTCCTTCTGAAGATAATTTTTCCTAAATTTTTGTGTGGGGAGTGGTGAGACGGGAGACTGAGATGGATTTCCACATCCCAAGCTCGTAATAAAATCCCAGCAGCTCAGAGGTGTCAGAAGGTCCAGGCTGGATGGACAGTGGGAGAACTGGGGAGATCTGGAGCCGTTTGGGGAAGAACAATCCCTGAGCAGAATTCCCTCCACACGCTCGGGGTGGCTCGTCTGATATCTGAACACCCCTTTTCTGACGGGATCACGGCTGATCAGGGGATCTAGAGGACCATTTAATATATGCAGGGGTAACAGAAGGGAAGCAGCCTTGGCTCCCGTCAGCTGGGAGGATGGTGGCACCACCCCTGGTGACAGGAAGACCCTGGGGGAAGAGAGGAAGGCAGTTCTGAATGTGTTTGAGGCGTCTGAGGGCGGTGGGTCTCAGACTGGGAATGGAGGCCGTTAGATGAAGCAAGATGACAAAAAAAGGGGTTGTCAAAGCTGGGTGACGGAACTAAAGGGGTTCTTTGTGCTACTCGCTCCATTTTTGTGCACACTTCAAATTTCTATGATGATAAAAGTGTGAATAGGCAAAAGGAAGCAGAGCATAGACTAATTTTTGCAGCTAACTTGGCTGTGAAAGGAAGGAGTGAGAGCAGGCAATGAATATCGGAACTACAGGGACATTAAAGGGAGTTGTGTGTTTAAAAGATGAGCGAGAGAGAGACTTGAGCATGTTTATTGGCTGAAGGAAAGTATCAGCTAAGAGGGCCTATCAGTCGGCCGTTGCCACAAAATTGCTGCATAACAAACCACCCTGCGACCCAATGGCTTATAATCATTTGCAGTCACAGATCTGTGGGTCAGGCAGCTGCTGGCAGGCGGGTCTGTGCTGGGCTCAGCTGGGACGCCTTCGCCTTGCCCCTCACGCCCCTATTCTCCCTGGGACAGGCTCATGCACAGAGCCTGTGGCAATGGCAGAGCAGAGAGTGACATACAAGCTTTCTCGAGGCCTGAGCTAGGAACCAACCTACGGGGCCAAGGCAAGTCATGAAGATGGGCTCAGGGTCCACGGGTGGAAAAATATCTCCAGCCCCTTTGTGGGAGGAACAAAGTCAGGGGGCAAAGGGCAGCTAGTAAATGCAACTTACCAGCTAGAACAGGCATACCATAATTCTGTCCACGGTAGCCTTTGAGCTTGACCTTTGTGACCCACAGTCTTATCCTCTCCAGGCTGAAGCTATTGGGGCCTGGGTTAGAGCTTGAACCTCAGTTGGGCCAAAGATGCTCTTTCAGGGGCCATTAGCCCCTGGAAGTTAAGGGACCAGATGATGTAAGGTTTGGGCTGCTTGAGTGGAGCCAAAGCCCCTGGAAAGCCACAAGCACAGGGCAGAAACTCAGTCATACAGTGGAAGCTGATCTGCACAGAAAAGAGAAGCGAGACCTGAGACTGTGAGGACTTGAAACCTGGGAGGGCAGGGGATGGGGGAGAAAGAGGGGGAGGAGAGGGAAGGGGAGGGAAGGGAGAGGAGAGAGAGAGCGAGCAGCACATGCACAGAGGACATGGATAGAGAGCAAAGGCCAGGCCAAGCGAGGCTGCAGAGGACAGCAGATTGACGCGTGACAGACTGAGAGACAGACCATCTGCAGACAACTCCCCGATCCTGAGGCCTTTTGTAGTCGGTTCAGTGAGATCCCTTTGCATCCTTACACCAAAATCCCTTTTCATTAGATTAGTTTGAGTGTGATTATGTTCCTTGCAATGAAAGATTCCTTGATAAGACGTTCACGTAAAATCTTTAAAATTTCACACAATGGGTTCATGGTTATGTTCATTCAACTAACAAATAATAATGTTAGCCTCGCGTGCATGCACATTACCTTGCTACTAAGGATTCAAAAAGAATACCTCCCAGTCCCTGCCTTTATACAGCTTAAATCAAGATCAGGGAAATAAGACATTATGTCCCTGAATAGTTAAAAATAGCCCAACACATTCTAGGACTGTCTATTCAGTGCTACAGAAAGAAAGGGCCACAAAGTTCAAGGAAAGAAAAGGTGGGTGGGGCTGCAGGCATCAGGTGAGGCTTATCTAGAGGAAGTAGGATTTGAACCGGGCTTGAGCCCATGGTCCCCATTTCCCACCTAAGCACTGTTACCCGAATTGCAAGAAAACGGCAAACAGAAATAAAAATGCTTTGTAGATACCAGTCTTGCAAGCTCAAACCTACAATGTCTCAGATATTTTAGGGAGATGATGCTGGCAGCCACACTCAGGAAAGCCCGTGGAGAGGCTGTTACAGGTGTCAAAGCCCATAGCAAAGAAAAGGCTGACAGAGGGTGAGAGGGAGGAGAGTGGACAGGACAGGTGCAGAAGCCAGCTAGGAAAGGGCAGAGGAAGCAGCAGGTAATCCTGTCAATGGTTTTTCACTCTGAATCAAAGACTTAATTCTCTGCTGTGGGTGGGGACACAGGCATTAGCATTTTCAAAAGCTCCCAGGTGCCTCTCCTGTGCAACCAGGGTTGAGAACCACTGTTGTAAGTTTTTGTGGCTGGACACAGAATTACGCCACTGTTGACAGAGAGAACGAGGGCAGAAGGAGGTGTGGCCAGAGGTGGTGAGATTGTTTGACTTATAAATAATGTCACACTTGAGATGACTGTCTTGATGATCAAGTAAAGAAAAACAACCCACTTGTCATTTAGAAACATGGGGCACTGGAAAAACACACTGGGGAGAAAACTGCAGAGAGGAAAGAGGTGACACCACGGATCAGTGTGTGGGAAAGAAAAAGAGAAAAAAGCCAACATTCGTTGAGTGTAGGGCATGACTTGGGTGCCATTAGCTGCCTTGCATGGAAAGCTGTTGGCTGGTGGTTAATGTTTCTAGCACAGGGGATGGCACAAAATATTAGGTTGGTGCAAACGTAATTGTGGTTTTAACATTGTTGACATTTGCCATTTGATACTGAAATACATTCTTAAATAAATGTGGTCATGTTGTACATCATTTTAATGCACATTTCTTGCTTTATGTTGTTTTTGCTAATGACTTATTACTTGCTATTTATTTTATATTTATTTTAAAGTATGGAAAGGATGTTAGACAAAAAGCAAATTTGAGTGATTTACTCATTTGCATTCAAAATGGGTCGTAAAGCAGCGGAGACACCGCATAACACCAACAACGCATTTGGCCCAGGAACTGCTAACGAACATACAGTGCAGTGGTGGTTCAAGAAGTTTTGCAAAGGACACGAGAGCCTCAAAGATGAGGAGCGCAGTGGCCAGCCATTGGAAGTTGAAAAGGACCAATTGAGAGCAATTATAGAAGCTGATCCTCTTACAACTACATGAGAAGTCGCTGAAGAACTCAAGGTCGACCATTGTACAGTTGTACATTGTTCAGCATTTGAAACAAATTGTAAGGTGAAAAAGCTCAATAAGTGGTTGCCTCATAAGCTGACTGAAAATCAAAAAATGGTCATTTTGAAGTGTTGTCTTCTCTTCTTGTGTGCAACAACAGACCATTTCTAGATCGGATTGTGACTGATGTGGCAACAAAAAGTGGGTTTTTTTATGACAACCGGCGAAAACCAGCTGAGCAGTTGGACTGAGAAGAAGCTCCAAAGCACTTCCCAAAGCCAAATTTGCACTAAAAATAGGCCATGGTCACTCTTTGGTGGTCTGCTGCTGGTCTGATCCACTATAGCTTTCAGAATCCTGGCGAAACCATTACATCTGAGAAGTATGCTCAGCAAATCAATTAGATGCACCGAAACGACAACACCTAGAGCCGGCATTGGTCAACAGAAAGGGCCCAATTCTTCACAACAATGCCCGATTGCACGTCGTACAACCAACTCTTCAAAAGTTGAACGAATTGGGCTACGAAGTTTTGCCTCATCCACCATGTTCACCTGACCTCTCGCCAACCAACTACCACTTCTACAAGCATCTCGACAACTTTTTGCAGGGAAAACACTTCCACAACCAGCAGGATGCAGAAAATGCTTTCCAAGAGGTCGTCAAATCCGGAAGCACAGATTTTTATGCTACAGGGATAAACAAATTTACTTCTCATTAGCAAAAATGCGTTGATTGTAATGGTTCCTATTTTGATTAATAAAGATGTGTTTGAGCCTAGTTATGATTTAAAATTCACATTCAGGAAGGCAGGAGGGAAGCCATGTGTGTGCCGCACTGCACCAGGGCAGGAGGCCAAGAGAAAGGAGAAGCTCAGAGATTCACCACCCTGGCCCTGATCACAGGGCAGGGCAAGGAGAAAGCCAGAACCAGCCCAAGGGAAACCATTTCAGATTTCTGGAGTTTTAGGGGGCATGTGTGTGGACTTCCCCTTGGAGGCAGGCTGCAGCAGCAAATGAGGAAAGCAACAGGTGGACCCGCATCACAGACACCCTCTCACAGTCCTGTTCTCTTGAGACCGGATGAGACAGGCCTTATCACCATCTTTCCCACTTTCAAGACGAGGAGGCTGAGGATCAGAAGTGGGTATGAAGTGAGGATTCCAGTTCAGGACAGTAAGCCCTGGCTTGTTTCCAAAGCTGCACTTCTGTGCAGGGATCTGTTCATCAGATTAAGACAGGGCTTAATGATTTGGAATGATGGAGGGTGTGAAAAATAAGTACCTGGTGAACATCAGACAATCCATCCTGCCACTGTTATCCAAGGACAGTCTTCAGGCATGGGGTCCTCATAAACCAAGCTACTAGTATTCATTCAGGCCCCTCAACAGTGCTTCTCAAATTTTAATATGCACAGAATCATCTGGAGATCTCAATGATTCAAGTAGGTCTGAGACTCGGATTTCTAATGATGCTGATGGTCCACAGGCTGCTTTGAGCAGCAAGGCCCCAGAGCAGTGGTTCCCAAACTTTTCTGCACATTTAAATCACCTGGGGAATTTCTAAAACTACTGATGCCTGTTTCCCACCCCCAGAAATTATGATTTAATTGGCTCAGGTATGCTCTGGGCTTTGGGACTCTGAAAAGATCTCCACGCCATACTAACTAGCAGACGAGCTTCGGAACCACTGTCTGGTGTTTCCAGCGGAAGCAGGTACCGAGCACGGAAGAAAGCGAATCCACATGGAGCGCAAACCGATAATGTGGCAAGAACAGGCCAGCTTAAATTACGTAAGGCTAATGCTTTCTAGAAGTTGTAGCTGATGGGAAACAAGTTACAGCTAGCAGTGCCTAGGTTTGAGCTGCCTGCCTGCAGAGAACAAGCGCCATTCGGTGGGGACCCGGCAAACCGCGCCTCTCACTCAGAGCAAGCGGGACGTAGGCCCCCACCGGGCCTTCCGGCGCATGCGCGGCTATGCCGCCGGCGTAGGGCGGGGCCTGGCGCCCCGTTCCCGGAAGTGCGCCTGGAGCCGTGGCCCGGCGGGTGGCCGCGCGCCTGGCCCGGGGCGCGGAGGCTGGGCATCCTGGAGCCGCCGGTCTCGGTCGCCGAGGCGGTGTCATCCCTGACCATCGCCGACGCGTTCGTCGAGGCCAGCGAGAGCCCGGGCGCGCCCCCGCCGCCCCCCGCTCTTCCCAGGAGGTTCATCTGCTCCTTCCCCGACTGCAGCGCCAGTTACAACAAGGTCTGGAAGCTTGACGCGCACCTGTGCAAGCACACCGGAGAGGTAATGAGACGTAGCGTCCAGCCCTGGGACTAGGGAGCGCGGTGGTTCACCGGGTGGGCGCTGCCCGCGCCCTGGGACGGCGCAGGGCCACAGGCCCCGCCTGTGCGTGTGCTCAGCTTTGGTGTCCTGGACTTAGGGAAGGAGCTGAGGATGTGGACAGGAAATTCTAGGACCTTCGTTCTGGGACCACGGTGTCCTTGCCGTAGGGTCGAGGCTTACCAAGCAACCTTTTCCTCTTTGCTCTGGAGTCTTGGCCAGTCAGGCCCCTCCCCATAATCTGTAAATAAGTGCACGGTTTGTCGGCCCACTACCACCTGACACCTGCCTAAGCACCGGTCCCGGAGCTGGTACGGAGGATAACTTACATGTACCGGGGGTTATGTGGTTGGATAATGTGAAGTCATCTTTGTTGTCCCTAATCTCACACACTAATTTGACAAACACTTACTGAGCCTACTCCACGACTGGAGCTGCGCGAGGCTCTGTGGCTCCGCCCCTTGTAGTACAGCTCACTCGTGTCTTCCTGTTCACTTGCTTTGCTCCGGGTACTCTCGCTGAGGCCTTGCACGTCCCTCCTGGGGGCCTTGGTGGTGCGCTTTTCTTAGATACACAAAACTGGTTATTTGGGGGACATGTTTTGGCTTTTCCTATAGGTTCGGAATGGAGTCCCTCCTCCCAACTCCTGGGTCTCAAATGGTGGTTGCAGTTAGAGCTGTGAGCTGTTTTCTTTGCTTCGCCCTGGCACCTGTGAGCTTTTTCAGGTGTGTGACATATTTTCCTGTAGCTGTGTTTTAGCACAGACAGTGAGCTTGTCCAGGATGAGGCAGAACCTGCTCTTTCCTCTGCCCTCCTTTTTTGTTTTTTTCCCTTTTTTTTATTTTCTCATCTTAGGGTCCACTTCTAAACCCTAGGCTTTCTTTAGATGGGTTAAATTATGCTGTGGAGGGGATCTGAGCAGACAGGCTATGCTAACAGCAAGTAATCTTCCAGAGGGGGTTGCTGTGGAAGTCTGGTGCCAGGTTAGGAGCCGGTTAACAATGCTGTGTCATTACCGTGAAGGCTGCCTGCTTATTTCAGATGCTGTTCATAGAGCAGATGTCACTGTTATCTGCAGTGACATTGTGAGAAGTTGTGGCATTTATATTGTGTAACTTCATGCAAGAAAACCTTCTTTTGCCTTGGTGTACAGGTGCTCAACACGCTTTCTGAGTGGACACCATCTCTGGAGAGGGAGTCTGTGGCTTTGCCTACTAGACACTTTAACCTTTTAAATAATAACCAGGATTAATAACTAACCAGGGCAGGATTCACATGTTTTTTCTTTTCTTCCTGCTAGAGACCATTTGTTTGTGACCATGAAGGGTGTGGCAAAGCCTTTGTCAGGGACTACCATCTGAGTCGCCACATCCTGAGTCATACTGGAGAAAAGCCCTTTGTGTAAGTAGAGAACTATTTTTAGGCCTTCGAAGCCGGTGTTTGGTATATAGACCTGGTAAGATTGATTGTTAACTCATAAGATCACGAATGTGAGGCTGCATTCATTCTTGTATATAAGAGCAGAATAGATTTTGAATATGTGGAAGAGAATAGGGGTTTGTGGGTCATTTGTGTGTAATAAATTCAGGAGTGAGTTAACCTGAAGTTCTCTTGAGTTTGTGTCCTTTCATCTCCCCTTAAGATACATAGAAAACAAGAAATCAAGCTAGGAAACACACAGTTCTGACTGGATGGAAAAATGATTCCCTGTGTTGTCAGGGTCTTTATGAACAGCCCATTCTTTATAAGCTACTGGGATGAGAGACATAAGCATGAAATGGAGCTTTTTATAGTTTATCTTGTATTTCTTAGAATTAGGCCTTTGCACCACTACCATACAAGTTTTAATTTATTCTTCCAGGAGTTGCTGATTATTTCTGAAAGGGTAGAGATACTGCTTTCCTATCAGCTACTTCTTTAAGACAGTGGCTCGCAAATTTGGGATCCATCAGCATCACCTGAAGAGCTTGTTAAACCACACCTCTGGACCCCACCCCAGAGTTTCTGATTCAGTAGGTGTGGGATGGGGCCGGAGAATCTGCATTTCTAGCAAGTTTCCAGGTGATGCTGGTCTGGTTTACACGCTTTGAGAACCACTAACTGAAATGTTCCAGGAAGACATTTAGTTTTCACTGAAAAATCAAAATCACTGTAATAGACGTCCAGAGCTTTACGCAGGGCACCATACAGGAAATAGCTGCACAGCAGTTTTTTCAGATGTTAGGCTTTAATATCATGACTTCGTTGTATGAGACAATTCTTAAGAGCAGTAAGGTTTTCTAATGACCTAAGTTGAATTTCTTTTAGTTTAAAGATGATAATCAATGTGAAGCGTCCAATTCTTGACACAGGACAGACTTCACTGTCACTTTTCCATGTGGACAGGCCCTGTCTTGGGAGCGTGCTAGCCAGGGGGCGTGCAAAGTGCCACAGGTGGCGGACGTCTTTATTTCAGTCCCTGCTCAAGTGAACAGTGTGTCGTCAAAATCAGTGACCCTAAGTGAAGCTTTTTATTTCAAAATATAGTTCAACTAGACTAGCAGAGAGTAACCAAAGTGTTCTTCAAAATAGTGCTGGGATATAGTCTTTGACCTGGAAGTTTCACTTTGGGGAACTTACGGATACACTGCACCTGCATTAAACGGATGTACAAGGTCATGTGCAACACCGTTAATAGCAGCAAAATGCTGGGATCAACCCAAACACTCATCAGTGGAGGCGGGTTAACGCATCACATACAGTGGAATACCGTACAGCTAGAAGAATGAGCACAGATGCTCTCTGAAACCACGAGAAAACTGCCAGGGCACACCAATTGAAAAACCAGGGTGCAGAAGAGTCCTCTATAGTGGGATACCTTTTTGTGTGTTAAAAAAAGTGCATGGGGGGCATGTTGGATGGGCAGGAAGAAACTGAATTTGTTGCTGTTTGTATGAAGAAACCCCAAACATTACGTAACAAAACTAAAAACGTTGTCAACCATCTGGGGGGTCGTGGGGGTGTGCCAGTTGGGTAGGGGCAAGACGGAGGAAACACTGCAGCAGGACAGCTCCACAGTGACACTCACACTCCGGGTCCCCTATCTGGCTGCTCGCTCAACAGTGCTACTTGGCTGTCTCTGTGGCTTCTTAAATTTCATGTGGCCAAAACGCCTCACAGTCCAAACTGAGCTCACCTTTCTTTTTGGTCGTCTCCCCATTCTTGTCCGGGTAGGTGGCCGACTGTCTAGTGACCCACAGCAAAGCTAAGGCGGCTTCCTGGACCCATCCTTCCCTCCCATCCCTGTAACAAGTAGGTCGTCAGGGTCCGTAACTCATCCCTCAGACCCCTCCCTGCTCTGGTGGCCCCTCTGTCATCCCAGGCCCCTGCTCCTCACTTGAATGACTGAGTGTTCTCTGCCTGCAGACCGGCCCCTCCCATGGCACCCTCCGGGATGCCTCCCTTCGTAAAGCTGTGCAGTGGTTTTAAGCACTGCTTACGTATGAAGCCCAGTGTGTTGTAAGATGACCTGTGTGATTTGGCCCTTTTCTGCTTATCTTGCCCCATTTGCTTGACTCAGTCATGAAATTGGGGTCCAGCACACCCCCCCCACCCCCCAAGTTTTCCAGAGTCTTTCATACCCCTGCATCTGCCGTTTGTTCCCATCGGGACTCTTCCTAGCCATGTCTTCCTGCGCCACGCTCACACTGGGTTAGATGTCTGTGTCAGGTTTAAGTCAAGGATGACAGGAAACCCAGCGCAAGACAGGCTCTTCTCTTGCGTGACTGAAATGCAGGTTAGGGGCCGGGGCTCCTTGTAACTGGTCTCTCTGCCATCCTCATCTTGAGGCTTCATCTTCATGGTCCAAGAAGCCTGCTGGAGCCCAGCTGTTGCGTAGGCATTCCAGCCGGCAGGAAGGAGGAGAGGGCACAGAGTTGTGCCCCCTTTTTAGACACTTTGTGGGCGTTGAGCAAGATGGGCCAGACCTATCCTACGTGGCCACCCCCAGTTGCAAGGGAGGCTGCAGGAGGCTTTATGTTGACCACCTGCCCAGCTAGCGCTCAACACTGTCCCTGTGGTGGGGGGCTGGGGGGTTCTGGTGAACCCTGCCCCCGCACCCCTCCCACATGTGGGCCTCCACACTGTGCCTCCCACTGTCTGGTCTTTCTCTGCCTGGCTCTGGGGCTAACATGCCCAATATGAATGTTGTTTAGCATTATTGAGCGATACCTAAGATCGAGGCTCCCCCTGCTTCATCCCTCGGGCTTAGGAAGACTCATTGCAAAAAGCAC
Source organism: Propithecus perrieri (assembly GCA_963574695.1). NCBI lineage: Eukaryota > Metazoa > Chordata > Mammalia > Primates > Indriidae > Propithecus > Propithecus perrieri. The sequence continues at coordinate 11,887 of CAUYRB010077958.1, forward strand.
GTATTTTCTTTAAAAAAAAAAAAAAATTCACAAAGGATTTAGATCATTCAAGATCAAGATGCCAAGACAAGGGGAACTGGAATGGCTTGGTGATAGGCCAGGAGGCATAATGGCTTATTTTTTTTTTTTTTTTTTTTGAGACAGAGTCTCACTGTGTTGCCCTGGCTAGTGTGCCGTGGCGTCATCTTAGCTCACAGGAACCTCAAACTCCTGGGCTCATGCAATCCTACTGTCTCAGCCTCCCGAGTAGCTGGGACCACAGGCACGCGCCACCATGCCCGGCTAATTTTTTTTTTCTACATATATTTTTAGCTGTCCAATTAATTTCTTTTCATTTTTTGGTAGAGACGGGGTCTCGCTCTTGCTCAGGCTGGTCTCGAACTCCTGAGCTCAGAACGATCCGCCCGCCTCGGCCTCCCAGAGTGCTAGGATTACAGGCGTGAATGGCTTATGTTTTTACTCTAAGTATGTTTTACCTCTAATTATAAGCTGAGACCAGATTTTTTTTTTTTTTAAGTCTTTTTGGAAATGAAGTTTATAGTGACATTTCAAGCAGTGTTAAGGTTATCAGATTCTAAACTTAGAATAACTTAAGCATGATTTAAGCCAGAGCAGGGTTTAGGTCTTTGGGACTGGTATTTTCACCTTCCCTTCTGTCCAGTGTGTAAGGGGTGTCTGGTGCAGTGTGCATAACTTCAAAAGCCTAACATAACAGAGCATCTTGTTCCATGATAGTCATATGTAACAAGTTACATGGTAGGTTGTGAGAGGCCTACCTGGTATGGCTTAACACTCTGGAATTTGCTAAAGGCTATTTTATACTATTTGGAATAATTAGCTCTTATAAAGTGGGAGAATATATGCATCTTAAAACTTTTCTTACCTTGGTTTGTTAATATTTTGGTTTATACAACTTTTTGCAGTTGTGCAGCTATTGGCTGTGACCAAAAATTCAACACAAAATCAAACTTGAAGAAACATTTTGAACGCAAACATGAAAATCAGCAAAAACAGTATGTAGTAAGTATGACTTAAATGCTTAAGTTTTTTGAATATTTTTTACACTTCCTATGTTTCTAAAGTTTTTATCAACCAAATTTTCCCATCAAATATCTGAATTTAGTCTGCCCTAGCTATCATAATCATAAAGGTTTTATTTTGGAAGCAAACATTGTGTGGATTGAAGTGTATTATTGAGAGACTACCTCAACTGAAACATTTTTGCTTTTTAAAATGTCATTACTCTTTAAAGCTTCTTGAGATAAAGTAGAATTTTACAGTAACTAAATGGGTTGAAAGTAGCAGTTATATAATCTCCAAAATAGTTTTATCTTGCGGGGATTCTGTTATGAACTATTGATTTTTTAATTATTTTTCTCAAGACTAACAAACCTTTACGAAACAGTGCAATTTTGAAGGTTGTAAGAAGACCTTTAAGAAACATCAACAGCTGAAAACCCATCAGTGCCAGCATACCAATGAACCACTATTTAAGTGAGTACTCACGTGGCTGAAAATCTCTTAAATTCTAGATGTGAATGAGATTGAAATGCAAAGGTTGGAAACAAGTGTTCTGAAATAGTTTCCTAATCAATGTTTTCCTGTAAATGTGTACTGTGTGTGCATATTTATATTTAGGGACATTTTAAAAGTTTAATTTCGCTTTTGTTTCTCTAAAAGAAATATTTTAAAATAATTCGTAAGATCACAGTTGTGGTTAAGCTTGAAGGGAAGGCTAAGAAATGACTTACCTATGCAAAGAGCATATTCAAGTATATGAAATGTCATTACAAAGATACTCATTATTCTTGTAGAACAAAACAAAAGCAATTGGACTCAGCCGGCAGTTAGAGAGGGACCAGCCGCAGGCTGAACACACCAGACAAGACCTGGAATGGGCTGGCAGCCCTCTGCGCAGCCTGCTCGCGCAGGCTGTCCTGTGCCTCTTAGTTGCTGCGGTGACCATGCCCGGTGCCTGTCCTTGCTTGCAGCTCTGCCACTTGTCCTGATGGCTTCAGCACAGAAGTGGCACGTGCTTTTTACTGTGCACCCAGGGTTGACGCATCTGCTGCTGTGTTCTCAGATCTCACAGCCCCTGTGCAGCGTCATTAGGAAAACTAGATACAAGCAATTCAGAATGGCAGTGGTGTTGGCCTAAGCCCAGTCAGATAACCTCTTGAAGTATCTTTTCTGTAGCCATGGAAGTAGAGTATGTTTTCAGAAGTATAAAAGTGAAAACTGTTCAATTTGGTCACATAAGCAAAAAAAGTAACATGACTGTTCCCTCTCAAACAGTGCATTTTGGTCCAAGGCTGGTCAGATAACTTGAACTTCACTTGTGATTAGGTCTACATTTTAAATCTTATTTTTATAGGATGGATTTGGTTGTGGGAAGAGGTGAGACTTTGGTGGGAGAAATAGGACAAAATACCACTTACCCTAAGTGGAGTTCTCTCTGAAAATGGATCGGCTAATACTTCCTGTGTTGCTAATGCAGGTGTACCGAGGAAGGATGTGGGAAGCACTTTGCCACACCCAACAAGCTGAAACGACACAGCAAGATCCACCAGGGTACGTATGGACAGCCCTGGGCGTACTAACTCTGAGGGGCATGCCGAATACTCGGTGCTGTCTATTCATTTCTCAACATGGTCATGTTGAGAATATGGGACTCCATAGGCAGGGGGACACCATTCTGCTTATTCAGGTTTTACACTCTTGTCCAAAGAGGCACTGCGTGTGTCCTTCCACTATTCTGTCATTGCATTGCCATTCACAGGTGCCTGGTTATACTTCATACGTATGAATGGGTTAGTACTCCAGACAAGGCTTTGCTGCTTTACCTGTTCTTAACCTCTTCTATTTACCACCTCTGCCATTCTTGTCTTTATTGGCTGTTCAAAAGGCTTGGATGATAGTTTGATGTCTTCAGAGCCACCAGATGTTACTTTTTTCAAAAAGACTTGATTATATTAACTACTTGAATCTATTATTCGTTTCCATGAGGATTTTTGATATTCTAATTTCCTAGGTCCTAGAATTTATGATTTTTTTTAATGTTTTTTTTAAGAGATAAGTAGCTGAGCTTGAGAGGCACCCTCATCCTTTTTAGTTTCTAGTGGGGTGAAATCAGCCTGGCTGTTATATTGACTGATTGATCCAATTTAAGTGCTTTGCGCATGTGCAGTGTTGAGTATTTTTCTCTGGGTTCTTCTAGTTTATTTTCTTCCTTAGCTGTACTCAGTTTTCTTTTGTGAAGTATAAAACTTACAAGATGGCAAGACTAGAGGGTGGGCACTGTGACTGCTAAGACTTTGGTGGTCTGCCAAGAACAAAGCACCTTAGAACACTTTTGCAAAAAATAGACAAGCACAGGGTGGGAAGGGGAATGGGACTTGGAGACACAGGGGATTAAAGCATCTGGAGTCCATACATCGCACACCCAACTTCCTGAGAACAGGAGAGGGAAAGGCAGCCATCTTGTGAAGTCTGCTAAGGTAAAACCCTGATGTGAAGCACCTCGCTATGCAATTGTTTGGTTTTACTGTAATGCAAACTTTTCTTAATATTTATTCCTCCCTCTAGAGACTAACAGAATACTGTTGGGAGGTGGAAGAAAAATTATGCAGGAAGGAAAAGTTTCCCTTCTAGTTATGGGCAGTGTTTGCACTGGGTATTCATAAGCAACACACTCACCAACCTACTTTTTTTTTTTTTAAAACAGGCTATGATTGTCAAAAAGGATGTTCCTTTGTGGCAAAAACATGGACAGAACTTCTGAAACATGTGAGAGAAACCCATAGAGGTAAGGCAGGCATGAATGGAGTGACATAAATACCTGCTCCTACAGAACTGATGGGTGCTTTTCCAGAGTGAAACGTTAACTGTGTTCTTTAGAGTAAAAGGGTTTCAATGTGATGGTGTGTGAAGTGCTGGGTGCTAAGGCTGTAGGACAGATGAGCAGGGCTGTGCCAGGTCTCTCAAAGCTAATATCGCCACGCACATGTAGCGTGCTTCAAGGCTGCGGCAGCTGCAGTATAGAATCTCGGGAGGCACTAGTGCTCTGCAGGACGGTTTGGGAAACGGTGTCCTGCATACTGGAGGACAAGGAAGGAAGCCAAACATCTATTTCATTTTCTCAAACCACCCACAGCCACCATGCTCAGAGCCTCTGCCCCCTGGCAAGTGAACAGTTACTATATGTAATGTAAAGACTTAGAATTGACACAGACTTTCTGGGTGATAAAAACTGGGGTTAGGTTCCTTAGAAATTTCTGATTTGTGTATAGTGACAAGGTTTTAGGCGTTAAATGTTACTTAAGTGTTCAGTATTTTTTCTATGTGGTAATAACATCTGGGGAAATTGGTTCAATTTGTCTGTTCCAACAGAGGAAATAACATGTGAAGTATGCCAGAAAACATTTAAACGCAAAGATTATCTTAAGCAACATATGAAAACTCATGCCCCAGACAGGGATGTTTATCGATGTCCAAGAGAAGGCTGTGGAAGAACCTACACGACTGTGTTTAATCTCCAAAGCCATATCCTCTCTTTTCACGAGGAAAGGCGTCCTTTTGTGTGTGAGCATGCTGGCTGTGGCAAAACGTTTGCAATGAAAGTAAGTGCTCCCCTCTCATACGCAGTCCTGTAGTCTGTGGCTGTCACACTGGGAGCCTTGGATCCCAGGGTGGGCTCCAGACACACCGTCCACTCTTGCTTCAGCTGAGTGGTTCTTAACTAAAGGCTACAGAACAGCCCGCTTTGCCAAGGCCACTGGTTCTCAAAGTATGGCCCTAGACCAGGAGCATCAGTCGGGAACTTGGAAATACAGGCTCATGGGCCCACCCTAGACGTGCTGAGTTGGAAACTTCGGTTGGGACCAGAATCTGTTTGAACCCTTTAGGGGAGTCTTATGCGTTCTAAAGATCAGAACCAGCGGCCTTGGTATCACACACTGACTATGCATAAGAGCATGCTCATGCTTCAGGTGTCCTCTTAGACCCCCACTATCTAGGGACTGAGAGTGGGAATGGGTGGCAGGGAGACCAGGGAACACAGAACCGTGGGATCTGCTCCAGGTTCCAGCAGCCAGCCAGGTAAGGACACCGCACGCAGCGAAGGGGCCTGTGCAGTTCTGCAGACTCACTCTGGGTGGTTCTTACCGCGAATCTTAGTGAAGACTGGAGAGACAGAAGACTCACTCAGCAGAGGTCCAAATCATTAGAAGACAATGGGGAGCTGATGGTGGTCCGCGTTATTATCAAAGACAAGATGCTGGTCAGATTTCCCGCTGGTGTTTATGAACACTGCTTAAACTGACGCAGTTAAAGAACCTCCTTCGGCTTGGAATAGTTCACTTACAACAGGTTCCCTTCCTTACAAAAGAACTAAGATGCCACTGGTGATTGGGATTATATAAATTCCTAACCTGGATCCTTAGAAAAGGTAATGATTTTCCAGGATTTGAGGAAGAAATCTTTCCTTAGCTCTGGTGGGGCATTAAGCAGTCACATCCCTCAACAGCACATAACAGAAAGAAGGTTGACATTTTAAATAACTCATGGCATTTTCATATTAATAGACACCAAATGTCAATGTTTTTAAAACATAACTTTTTTCTTTTTCTTTCATTGTAGCAAAGTCTCACTAGGCATGCCATTGTACATGATCCTGACAGGAAGAAAATGAAGTTCAAAGTAAGTTGGAACTTCTTAGGCAAGCTATTTCTTTAAAACAGAAATTATTTAGGGCCTGGCTGTAGTGGCTCACGCCTGTAATCCTAGCACTCAAAGGGGCTGAGGTGGGAGGATCTCTTGAGCTCAGGAGTTGGAGACCAGCCTGAGCAAAAGTGAGACCCCCTTGCTACAAAAAATACGAAAAAATAGCTGGACGTGATGCTGCGCATCTGTAGTCCCAGCTGCTTAGGAGGCTGAGGCAGGAGGATCGCTTGAGCCCAGGAGTTTGAGGTTGCTGTGAGCTGTGATGATATCACTGCACTCTAGCTGGGGTGACAGAACGAGACTCTGTTTCAGAAAAAAAAAAAATAATTAATTAAAAACCAGATGGAGTCTGTTGGGAGTATTTTCAACTACTGGGTGAGTCTGCACTACTACTGAAGACTTGTCTTTCTTAAAAGGAGTGTTGTGTATCTATACCTGGTGGTACATACAACTATTGTAAAATTAATTCAGATAATTTTGATTTTTATTTCTAATTATCTATCTTCCTTATTCCCAAAGGTAAAAAAATCTCGTGAAAAACGAAGTTTGGCTTCTCATCTCAGTGGATATATCCCTCCTAAAAGGAAACAAGAAGAGCAAGGCTTACCTTTCTCTAAAAACAGAGTGTTACTGAACTGTGTGAAAGACCGGGTGCTCGCCACGGTTACAATACTTACCCGCAACTAAATATCAATTGCGTTATTTGGAGGACCACAGACCAATGAGCTCAGCTATTTTCTCTCAGAAGCGTATTTTCCTTTATTAAAATCACAGCTGTAGAACATTTGAACCTTTATTCATTTCCATTTTCTTTGTTCAAAGTGTCTTTTTTCTGGGTTTGTTGAATTTCTGTATATTCATTCTCTTCCTTTTTGGTTAAAGGACGAAGAACACACATTAACGCTTTTCCTCCCTTAATAGGTTGTGGCTTGGATGAGAAGGTAGCCATTCCAGGCATTGTCTGGAGTATTCGATTAAATATCTCCTCCTAAAAAAGGAAAACAGCCAAAGATTAACTTAAAATCACTGTCTTTGATGCTTTCTAGTACTAATGCTCTAATACAAAAACCCCAGCATTCTTGAGTTGCTATTTAAGTGATTAGCAAATCAATTCATACGTAATCTGGCTGATTGAAATCTGTACTGACGCACTGAAAGCTGAATAGTTTTAAATCTCCACTGTCATGGCACTAAGGGGCTACATTTGGCCCCAGACTACCCTCTACCCAAAACAAGTACAAAGCACGGGGTTTATGCATCAATAAAATAACTCCTTGTCCCAAAAATTGTTAGCCGAGTGCAGTCCCCAACACTCACTCTACCACTCACTAACACAGAATCACTTGGAATGATTAAAAAAAAAAAGGGAGAGACTTGAGCTCAAGAAATTCTGGATTGGCTGGGACTAATCCCCTAAGTCAGCAGCCCCCAACCTTTTTGGCACCAGGGACTAGTTTCATAAGACAATTTTTCCACGGACCAGGGGGAGGGGGGATGATTCAAGCACATTACATTTGTTGTGCACTTTATTCCTGTTATTACACTGTAATATATAATGAAATAATTACACAGCTCACCATAATGCGGACTCAGTGGGAGCCCTAAACTTGTTTTCCTGGAACCAGACAGTCCCATGTGGGGGTGATGGGAGACAGTGACACCCAAAGCGTGTTGCTTATGTCCAGTCTACTCCGTAATCTTGTTTCAGTTGCTGTCACTGCAGAAAACCCGGCTTCACAAATAGGATGTTGGAAATGGAAAGAGGCTTTTCAGTGCTTTTGTGGCAATCTCGGGATGTTCCTCCTTGACTTTAATCCGGAACATATGGAGATCTGAAGTTGTCTCAAACATACTTTTAAGGCCACCGTCATCTGTGATCTCAAGGAGTTGATCCTCATCTAGCACAAAGTCGATTCACCTGGCTTATTCACAAATGGGTGACGGATCCATTCCTTCCCAGATCAGGGTCTTCTGTGGTTGGGAAGCAATGCTCGAACTCTTCTGAAAGCTGAGACAGGTGATCATGCACCAGCTGGGAGAAAGAAGGCCCTGGCTCAGTCCCTTTCAAAATCTCTGCTAATGTTTGAAACAAAAATCCCAGTGTTCACTCATCACCTCCACAATTCTAGTTTGGCCTTTGAAGGCAGGCACTTTATCTGCCAACTTGAACACAGTTGTCATTCTCCCCTGAAGTGACAGACTGAGTCTGTTGATCAGGTTGAATATGTCGCACAGGTAAGGAAGTTTTGTGACCCATTCTGTGTCACTGAAACGTGCTGCCAGTGGCGACTGTTTTCTAAAAGAAATCTCTGGAGTGGCTCTTGTAACTCAAAGACTCTTGTCTGGTGACCTACCTTTAGAAAGCCACCTCACTTCTGTGCTTAAGAGAAGACGTGTGTGCTCTGCGTCCACCTCCTCACAGAGCTGTGCGAACAGACGTGAGTTAAGGGCAAGTACTTTAATGTGGTTGATAATTTTAATCACATCCTGTAAAACGTTTAGTTCAGGTGACATTTTTTGGCTAGCCAGCATTTCTCTATGAATGACGCAGTGCATAGACTCACATTCAGAAGCAACCTCCTTGACCCAAGCAGTGAAACCAGAAAGCCGTCCAGTCATGGCAGCCGCTCCATCTGTGCGTATACTGACACAAAATGACCGATTCATTTAAAGACTTGAATAGTTCCGCAGCTGTGGTGTTGGTTGACAACAAAAGTGCACATAACATCCTCATGCACATCCTCCTGAAAAATATATCGCACGAAAACAAGCATCGCTGCCTTGTCAATGTCCACAGACTCATCAACCTGGATTACATACCATGTAACTCATTAATCCTAACAATTGTGCCTCAATATCCTCTGCTATTTCATCAGTTCGTCTAGTTATGGTGCTAGCTGAAAGAGGAACACATGCCCCCTTTTGAACTACAGCGTCTCCTAAAAGTTCACGGCAAATGTCCTTAGCAGCAGGCAGGATCAACTCTTCACCAATAGTAAAGGGCTTCTTAGCTTTGGCAATGTGGTTAGCCACTAAGCACGATGCTCTCAGTGCAGACACACTAATGAGGTGGTAGCCTTCAATAATGGCTTCTGTTCTTCATGTTCATGTTTTTTCTTTTGAAAAACTCCAAAGGCTTGTTTTTTAATGCAGGGTGCTTGGTCTCCATGTGGCGAAGCAGTTTTGAAGGTTTCATGGCTTCATTGGACAGCTGGTCACCACATATTATACACAGGGGGCTTGAAAAACGTGAATCACCTATTGCAATGAACCCATAATTAAAGTAGGACTCTTGGTATTTTCTTACCAATGCAGCTTTTGTTTTGTTGGCAGTCTTAGAGTCTTCTGCTGTGTCATCATTGGGTCTTTCCCCCTTTTCAAAGCTCTCTGGTGACCTTTGCTTTTTACTCATTTTTGCTAGGGTTAGCCTGTGGGCTTAGCAAAACCGTGCACAGTGTGGGAAAGAGGCGCAGATGGAAGTGGTAAATAAAATAATGGGTGGGCCACACGAAGACTGAAGTGTCAGACTTTAACTTAAAGCCTGCCACCAGATGCAGCTTTACAACTGATGTAAGATGCTCACTTGCTACTATATAACCTGCCACCAGATGCAGCTTAATTGTCACCTGCCACTCACTGGTAGGGTTTTGATATGTCTGCAGGCAATTAATTTATTATGGTTTTTGTGCAGTCAAACCTCTCTGCTAATGATAATCTGTATTTGCAGCCACTCCCCAGCGCATCACCACCTCAGCTCCACCTCAGATCATCAGGCATTAGATTCTCATAAGGAGCCGCAACCTAGATGCCTTGAATGCACAGTTTACAGTAGGGTTCACGCTCCTATGAGAATGTAATGCCACCGCTGATGTGACAGGAGGTGGAGCTCAGGCAGTGATGCAAATGACAGGGAGTGGCTGTGAATACAGATGAAGCTTCCCTCCCTTGTCCACCGCTCACCTCCTGCTGTGTGGCCTGGTTCCTAACAGGCCATGGACTGGTACCAGTCCACAGCCCAGGGGTTGGGGACTGCAGACCTGAGTGATTCTACCATGAAGCTAAGGTTCAAAACCACTGGACTAATGCTGTCCGTAGTGGGTAATAAAGTTATCTAACTTTAAAAGTGAAATAGATATTCCATAAACTTATCCTGGGATTGTAAACTGATATATACTTTATAGAAGACAGTTTGACTATATAATGCTTCTTATAAGTATAAAGAGGAAACAAAAGACAAATCTATATAAAGTTTCTAGCTTTCCTATTTAAAGGTTAGTCTACACTTTGTAAAAAAAGAATAGTATATAGCTTTTACATTATAAATACATTGTTTTCATATGGCAAAATATGCTATACTAGAAAACGTATACAAAGTATGCTTATGTTTTAAAAACCAACTGGAAAGCTGATATCATGGGGTAGATTTACCAGTCACTTTTCTTCACCTTTAAAGTTTTCAGATTTTCTACAACTATATTTTTAGATGAGAAAACAAAACAAGCAGTCACTCATAACTGCTTTACTTACCATTTTATTTTCTGGCTCATCTGTGTTTTTCCCTTTCTTTATAGTAATTTGAACTTTGTATTTTTTCTCAATCCACTGCTGAATCTGTTTACTCTTTGTGTCCAAATCATGTTGCCCAATATTTGAAGAGAAAGTTAGCTCCTTCGTCAGGGTTGGTCCTAGTTTGAAACAGGAAGATATGGTGCTATTGACTAGTCTGCTATGAAACCTGAACTTTCCCATATGCACTTCACAGAATAGTTGGTTACCCACCTAACGGTCCTCTCGTATGACTTTCAGTTTCACACACCAGTAAACGCTTTTTTAAATGGGGGAGATAAACATAAAGGTACCAATTTTTGACCTGCCAGGTAAGGGTATTTAAAATCTAAAATGCTTCCATTTATTGTTAATCGTCAATAAATGGAATGATGAAAGAACACCAAAAGAATGGTTGTTTAAAAGAATAAAGTTCAGCTTTATGATAAACTTAATTTCTCTTATTTCTCTTTCTGACGGGGGTCAGTGTCTGGGGAGTACCCTTCTCATTCACTCCCTTTCTGATGCTCTCCTTGCTAGTAAGGGTCAGCCAGACTGTGTCAGCCGGGGAAGCTCCCTATGTCCTGTGTCCATGCACTGTGTCTCTGGAAGTCCTGCCTACTAGAAAATTATTTTACAGAGAAGGATCAGACTACTCAATAAAGGTGTTGGGACAACTGAGAGTTTTCTGATGGGAAAAAGATCTCCCTATCTAATGGTCTACAGGTGAAAAATGCAACTTTAAAACAAACAGAAGAAAAGAATAGTTTATGACTTCAGGATAGGGGAAGGAGTTCATTAAGAAAAAGACTGATAATTTTCCCGTCTCAAAAATGGGACTGTGTAATAAAAGGCAAAGTCAAAATATACCTGGGATAAGGTTGTATCACACACAGTAGAGAATCCTATAAATCAGAAAGAAAAATAAACCATCTAAGAAAAATAAAGGAATATGAATAGGCAACTCAGAAGAAAAACTCAGATCGTGAAAGGAAATACGAATTAAAACAATGAATATGGTTTCTCATTATCAGCATGACAAAAACTAGAGTACCACAGTACCAGGCATAGATGAGGATGTAGAGAAAGAAATGTCATACACTGCTGAGGAGAGCAGTTTGACCCACTTAGGTTCAGAGACCCTAGAGTATGCACCAGTGTTCATAATAAAAACTGAGAACAAGCCCAGGGTTCGTGGAAATGCATTAAATTGATGATATATTCTTACGATGAAATGTCATAGGTATTAATATAATACATTAGCTACACCTATTACATAAACATGGATAGATCTTAAAAACAACAGTACACCGTCTTTTTTTTACACATACAAAATAATACATACTGTCTACAAATACATGCGTATGTAACTGGAGTTTAACAACATGGGCTAGAGTTTAACACGCTGAAAGCACAAGTGGGCAGGGGCACCTCCAGGAGGGAGGACAGGACAGGAGAAGGGAGTATAGAAGACTCAGTTTCTCTGTATTGTTTAAAACATTGAAAGTGCAACAATGTTAACACTTGTTCATTTTGGATGATGGGTGATATATATGACCCATCATTATCTTTTCCTGTATGCTTTTACATTTCCAAAATAAGCATCATTTTTTAAAAAGCTTTTTTATTTCCCCATGGTTGGTCTCTTCTGAATATTTTTTTGTTTTCCAGTCAACCTCCTTGTTGTTAAATGTGGCTTTACAAAACTAAGTCACAGGCCGGGCGTGGTGGTTCATGCCTGTAATCCTAGCACTCTGGGAGGCCAAGGCGGGCGGATTGTTTGAGTTCAGGAGTTCAAGACCAGCCTGAGCAAGAGCGAGACCCCGTCTCTACTAAAAATAGAAAGAAATTAATTGGACAACTAAAAATATATAGAAAAAATTAGCCAGGCATGGTGGCACGTGCCTGTAGTCCCAGCTACTCGGGAGGCTGAGGCAGAAGGATCGCCTGAGCCCAGGAGTTTGAGGTTGCTGTGAGCTGGGCTGAAGGCACGGCACTCACTCTAGCCCGGGCAACAGAGTGAGACTCTGTCTCAAAAAAAAAAAAAAAAAAACTAAGTCACAGATAATGTGTGGTTTTCTCAAGGTGCACAACCTCATGACGGCAGCTTTGGGACCATTTACCAACTCCTGTCCCGCTGCGTTGTCCATTGAACAATCATTCATAATGATCAGCACTTTTTAGGAACTGTGAAAAATAAACATCTTCACTTAGTATACAATTCATGGCTTCTGTGAGGCTTAAATAATAAATGCCTCACAAGCTGATTGGCCAAATATGGAAATGAGTTTTACTAGCGATATTGTAACAAAATACTTTGGCATGAGAGATGCTCTATGAATCACTTCAGAGTTTAAAAGGTCCTTCCAGATAATTAACCAAACATCTCCACTTTAGAAATGAGGGGGAAAAAAAACACCCCAAAGGACAGAGGTTAAATGAGTGGCCCAGGAAAGGGCAAGGAACTCAAATCCATCCCTTGGAATCTCATTCCATTTCACCCATTAGCTACCCTGCTCTAGGGACAAGGCTACAGGCCAGAGAGAGAAAAGAGTTTCCATCATTTTGGTTCGTTCACCTTGTTTCTCCCTCATTTTACACAGGTTTAAAGGAAGAGACAATGGACATGGTATCAAGGAAAAAAGGAACAGAAATAAGGGATGGAAGAGAAAGAGACACTGAGGATGGTGGTAGAACTATGAATTTGCCAGTTTCTCATTTCCCCACTGTCACAGGCTCCTTGGTAAATACCAGAATTTAAACTGCTGACTTTAAGTCCTAAATGATTCAGGGAGCAAATGGCAAAATACCTACCAGTTTTTGGTCTAGCCTTCTCCCTCTCTCTCAGCCTCAGCCGTTCTTCGTGAATCTGTATCCCTGTCATGAGCTGGTACTCCGGAGGCTCCGCGCTGGGATTCCTTTGCACCAGCCTCAGCTCTCGCTCATCCAGGAGTCTGATCACATCTGCTCGGTGCATGTTTCCCAAATCATTGCCCTTCTCATCAAGTACGTGAATAATTCGCTCATTAATTTTTCTTCCAGTGTTACTAAAAGTGGTTCCATCCTTTTTTTTCTTTTTTCTCTCGTCCTGGATGTCTTGGACGGTGCTAAAAGCCTTTGAATGAATTAGGAAGGACAGCCTTGGGGCAGAAGCAGTACGGAACAATTGTGCTGGTGCTGTCTTTTGCACAATGTGTTTACCCAAACATCTTCTAATGCAATTATTTTCAGCCTTTATGGTTTGTAGAGTTAACCTATTTAGAAAAAGAGCAGCCATCCTAAAAAAAATTGTAAGAAAAGTTCATTAAAATTCAATTACTTATCCCGTGGTCTTGATACAGTGGTGCATGGCAGGGCATGTGAGAGGCTACAGAGACTACGTTATCTCTTAAGTGTTAAGGAGATGCTGTTCCCTGGACTACCAGATCCATGCACAGGAAAGCTACATCAACAAGGTAGACTACTGGGTGACCTTTGGCCAGGCTAACTCATGATGGCACTGTCCCCAGCATAAGTGATTATTAGAATAAGTCAGATTTTCACAGTGCTTTGGTTTTCCATTTTTTTCTTCTGTACACATGATTTCATTTGACTCTATTTCCCATGGATCTTGTAGCACCAACTACAAAAGCAAATATCATCTTGAGGATTTATTTATGAGAATGTAGTATATAAAATGATGGTGATTCATGAATACCAATTCATAAAATTTTAGTACAATTAACTGTTAACAATTTATCAACATATCTGATGACATACAAAAGATAAGAATACTATTATGGGAAAGGGGACTCTCCAAGAAGGAAGCTGACCCACTGGAAGAACTGAGACTGTCAAAAACGAAATACCCTGGCATAAATCAAAGTGCCAACCTCATAAACTATAAAGATCTTTCAGGCATTACTACTAAATGGTAACTGCAGCATATATGATGATAGCAGTTTTACTTTATGGCTAGAAGACTGAATTTGAAGCACTTATAAATTGTCCTTTGATGTTTTAATTGCATCTCTCTCCTTCTATTCACATGTTTAGTAAATCTTAGAGGCGTAGGCTGAAGGAGTGATGAGAGGACCTGTCATCTCATCTAGGGTATGCTAGGAAACATTAGAGAATCAAGAACTCACAGAGCTGTGACTTGTCAAAGATGAAAGAGGAAAAAAGGAGGTGTCTTCAGTAGCTCTTCTCAAAGAATGGTCCCTGTGCCACCTGCATGAGAATCACCTGGGTGTTTAAAACTGGAAATTTCCTCTGGTCCCTGGTTTTGATCCCACCAGACTGTATGACCCACTGACCCCTCACCCCTCGTGTTGAAGAGTGACATGGAAAAAAATATGGTAAATTAAATAGAAAGTGATGGACATGCACAGTCTCATTTCCATCCTTACCTAGCTTGCTAACACTCAACACCCAAATTGACAACTCTAGCTCCAATCTCTCCCCTGAGTTCCACACTTACAGTGTTAACTGCCTACCCAGCATCGCTACATAGATATGTAATAGTCATCCCAGAGTTAACAAGTCCAAAGTTAACTTCCACGCCAAACTTGCTCCTCCCTGAGTCTTCCCTGTCCCAGGCTGGAGTGCAGTGGCATCACCATAGCTCACGGCAGCCTCGAACTCCTGGGCTCAAGCGATCTTCTGTCTCAATCTCCCGAGTAGCTGGGACTACAGGCGCTCACCCCCACACCTGGCTCAAAATGCGGGATTTTTTTTCAAACAAGTAAGCAAAGAAACAAAAATACTACACATAAGAAAAAGATGACAAGAAATGTATAAAAACCTTGGTTATCTGAGGTTTAAGACAAAAGTGATTTTCCCCTTATCTTTCCTAATTATTATTTCTCAAAACTTTTATGAGTATTATTTTTGTACTTGTAAATAAATTCTATTTATTTATAAAATAAACACTATTTCAGAAAAATGTTGTAGGATTGTTTTTAAGCTTTAAAAACAATTTCCAAGAAGAGAAAAAGGGAAAAGAGTAGAAAAATACTAAAACTATGTTTTTTAATTCAAAGTCCTTCACCATTATTCAAATTTAATTGTAAATTTTAAACAGCTTCAAATTTACTTGATTTACACAGTAGGCAAAGTAGTTCAAAGCACTTAAGCTTTAATATTAGCTAAATTTTGGCTTTAGATCAGCAAAGTTGAAAATATACATGTTTCTTCAAAATAGGCCCTTACAGATTAAAAAAACTGTAATATTAAATTTGAATTGCAAATGTCAACATAAATTCGTAATTTTAAAACCTTTTATTAGGACATTTTTCAAACTGGTCCAGGAAGAACAGCATAATAAACAGCACACGCCAAACCGGTTTCATCTCTACCCCCTCAACATCTCCCCCCAACCATCCAGGAACTATTTCAAAATCAATCCTATTCTATCAGTAAATACTTCAGCATGTATCTCTAAAAGGCACTCTTTTATCTTTTTAATAATCACAACATTATCCCAATTAATAATGATTCCTTTATATCATCAAATACCTAGTTTTCAGATTTCCCTGATAGTATTACAATTTTGTTTGTTTACATTTACAGTTTGGCAGCATAAAGAGACTCCCACTGGTCAAATTTGGTATAATTTAAACATTAAGGACTAATGACTGTAATTCATTTCAACACACTGAATATGTAAAAATCTATGAAAATGATAATTTGCCACAACTGTATGTGACTATTACCCCGATTCCTTACTTTGAAAATTGGTGAATTGGTAATTAAACAAAAAAGAACTGAGCATTTATCCTACCTTTTTAGGAAGAACTATAATCATCCCCACTTGATGAGGAAAAGCTCTTCTTTAGAAGAGAATGACAGCTAATAAATGGAAAAGAAAAGCAAATGCAATTAGAAAATTACTATTTTGCCATCCCCAATGAAATCACTGACTCAGGCAAGGATAGATGCAAAAAATCATTAGGTAGAAAGCTGATGCCAAAGGGTCACCCACAGATTACTTGCAGACTGAAAAAGGAAAAAAACATACTCTGCCAAGGAGACAGCTGTCTGTCACCATCTTAATCAGAGGTCACACTCAGCTTATTCAACGGTGGGACACCAACCTGCCATCCCAGCGTACACCTCCTGATGTGAAGCCACCCACAGTGCACCAGACCTCTGAGGCAGCCTTGCCAAAAAGCTTACCCTGAACCCAATACAGTGTCAGGATCTGGCTTCCAGTTTTCAGAGGGTACAAGGGCCAGACTCTGGGAGAAACAAATTAGAGGACGCAGCAAGGGAATAATGTGACAGATCGAGACTGTGGGACAACTGGCTTCATATCTAAAAAAAGTCAATGTCACTGCGAAAGAAAAAGGAAGCGGGAGGCTACTCCTGAATAAAATGATCAAGGAAACATAATTATAAAATGCTGAAGGGGTATGTTGGGGATGGGGGGAAACCTGCATAGGAACTAGTATTAGACACTATTAGAGAAATACTGCTAATTTTCTTAGGTGTCAAAATGGAATTCTGAGGAAGGAAGGCTGAAGTATTACGATAGTGCCATGACATCTGTCAATTACTTTGAAATGGTTCAGCAGGAAACATAAAGTTAGACAATGCAATTATGGCAACATCTGCTGAATCTAGGTTATGGTTGTATACATGTTCAATTACTAGTCTTTCAACTTTTTTGTATGTTTAAATTTTTTTCATAATTAAAAAGTTTTTTAAAAACCAATCAGGCCAGGCACGGTGGCTCACCCTGTAATCTCAGCACTTTGGGAGGCCTAGGTGGGAGGATCACTTGAGCCCAGGAGTTTAAGACTACAGTGTGCTATGATCTCGCCATATGATCTTGCCACTACACTCCAGCCTGGGTGATAGAGCTAGACCCTGTCTCTAAAAGAAAAATAAATATATAAATAAAACATAAATCATTAGGCCGGGCGTGGTGGCTCACGCCTGTAATCCTAGCTCTCTGGGAGGCCGAGGCGGGCGGATTGTTTGAGCTCAGGAGTTCAAAACCAGCCTGAGCAAGGGCAAGACCCCATCTCTACTAAAAACAGAAAGAAATTAATTGGACAACTAAAAATATATAGAAAAAAAATTAGCCGGGCATGGTGGCGCATGCCTGTAGTCCCAGCTACTCGGGAGGCTGAGGCAGGAGGATCGCTTGAGCCCAGGAGTTTGAGGTTGCTGTGAGCTACGATGACGCCACGGCACTCACTCTAGCCCGGGCAACAGAGTGAGACTCTGTCTCAAAAAAAAAAAAAAAAAAAAGACTCCTTCATTCCTATGGTGTCCGCGTCCCCGTTTGGTTTTGCCCACACTTCCCACGTGAACAGGCTCCTCTCTGGTCCTCATTTCCCTCTTGCCATCTGTCCGTTCATCCTTGTCGCTAGGTGTAGAGGGCAGGGCCGGGCGAGTGGGGGCTCCACGGCGCCCTGGGAAGCGCTGCTGTGGGCGGCTCTTATCAGCCGGGCGACGGTTGCTGCGTGTGAGCCCGTTAGAAACAGCCACAGCGTCCTCAGTGCAACTTACAATACTGAACCCGCGATTTTAAAAGGTCCTGAGTTGACATCTTACGGAAGTGGAGGAAGAGCAGCCGGCTCGACAGGCTGGGGCTGAGGCACAAGCCAGGCAGGAGCTAGATTCACAGCGGCCGCCCTGATTCTGATTCCTTGTGCTCCAGCCGTTACACACAGACCACGTCGTCTAGTGTTCGGTAAGAAAATACAGCTACTAAATTCAATTCCTGCATCAAAACAGTACTTTAAAATCTAAACATAGTCGATTATTGGTCTTGTCAGAATGGGCTAGTTGCTTTGTTTACATACAAAGCTCACATGTAATCCCACGTGTAGTTGTGTGGTTTCTGCTGTGGTCCAACGGATCCGTTCCAGAGGCTTCCACGCTGGCCGCCTCTTGCCACCAACACCACTGTGACCTGGTTTCCGAAATATCCCCACCTCCTGTCAGCTACCAAAGCTGGTGGTAGTTCCTCCGAGAATTTGGAGAAATATTGTTTATTGATATGTGTCTACAAGCCAGACAGGTTTTCAACCTCCTTAGAAGTAGGTATCCTGAGAGGAGTGTAGGTTCTTTGTTTAAGACAGTAAGAACTTAACAGTAGAAACGCAAGCACGGCTGCAGTGGGCGCTGGCCGGCACAAAGGGGCTGTCGATTTGCTGATTTGCAGGAAACCAAACCCAGTCCCAGATGACTGGAGCTTTGTTTGTGTGCTCATGTCGGTCCAGCGTGTGCGTGCGTGTGCGTGCGTGTGCATGTGTGTGCCTGTGTGTGCATGCACGCACGGGCTTTCCGTGTGCTCTCTGCAGAGCCCAGGTGAGGCTGACAATGACAGTGTGGGCCGTGAAGGGCGCGCTTGGGGTTCCTTAAACTCTCCCTGCGAGCTCCCCCACAGGAGCAGACAGCGCAAGCCCTTCAGAAGCTCACCTCGTCTCCAGTGAAGAATAACTAGTCCTGTTGACGGGGGCGTTTTGTCCTAGTTGTACAGCGCGGTTTCAGCTTCAGACATTTCATTTTCCTAATGCGGCTTTGGCAGCTAAAGCGAAGCCCTTCTGCTTACGCGAGGCTTGTTGGTTTCCAAAGAGCAAAGAGCGGGGCCTCTGTCGGGCAGCCTGGGAGCTCTCATGGGCCGGGCAGCTGTGAATTGTGCAACTCGCAGCAAACGTCTCGCCGAGTACGGAGGTCAAGGTGGGAGGGGCTTAGCGAGGAATTTTAAGGAACTTGACAGTGTAGGGTTTCTTGCGTGTTTCCTGCTGCCTGGCGTTTGGTAGAAATCAGTGTTTAGAATGTTACATTCAAATACGATCTGAAAAACAGTCATTTTTCTGAAAGCTGTTTCATTTGGAAAGTATCTCATGCAAAAGTTTGTAGAAACCTCAAATAATTTCATGATTCACACAATGAAAACTGAATTGCAAAAAAATCCAGCATTCTAAGGATTTCATGGTGAAAATGGAGGGAAGTAGGGCCTCGTGTGACGCTACTCTCGAGTCTGGAACAGGGAAGAGGCAGAGAATCGTAGACGTCAGGGTGGAAGCAGAGCTGTATTGCCTCATGTTAGAACATGACTAGGAAAACCCACAACACAAGAGCGAGAGCAAGTCGGGCTGTGACCATCCCGCCCGCTGCAGCAGGCGCCATCTCTCAGTTGAGGTCTCACCCGAGATTCCCCAGGCGCCGACCAGCCCGGCCTGTCCTGCCCCACTGCTGCTGGGTGTCCCCGCCCACCGCCGCTGCCCACTCCCTGGGCATGAGGGGCACCAGGAGGCCCTGGCTTGAGGAGTGCATCGAAAATCTTGAGAAACTAAAACAATGGAGCAGACCACTGCAGAAACAAGGCAGGAGTCCACTGCTTGTCTGTGCCAGGCAGCACCAGACCTCAAAGTGGGCGGTGAGGGCGGAGGCAGGTGGTCCTGAGCGCGGTGGGCGCTCTGTGCCCAGCCTGAGGTGGGAGCACCCGCGGGACGGAAGCAGTCAGTCCTGCTGTCCCGTCCTGCGGGACTCCTGCTCCCATGGGCCTGGCTGCCAGGTGCCCTCGAGCACGAGCGGGCGAGAGGAATTAGGAAGGATGCTCTCAGTCCCAGGTTCCCCGCAGGGGCTGGTTGGCGGCATTGGGAGGTGTGACGGGAGGGCTGGGTCCTGCTTGACCTGCTTCTGTGCTTTCAAACATTCCTGACTCGAACTGTTCGTTTTTAGGGCTTTTTTTGTCACAAGCGACAGAAGCCTGACATACAGGAGCCTCTGCCAGGGACTGGGGAGGGGCCGGCAGGTGTCGCTCCGGCTCCTGTCTGGGCGTCTTTCTGCAGGGGCTTATTCCCCACTGCGAATGAGCTGGCTCCGCACAGTGGGCACACAGTGTAGACGGTTCTAGAGTCTCACTTCTCGTCCGGCTCCTGGGGAGTGACCGTCCAGCCCTGGCCCCAGGCTCCTGGGCAGGTTCTGTGGGGCTGGGCCGGGGGACAGCACCAGAGGGCAGGGTGGCTGCAGTGCCCAGCCGCCGCCTGCCTGCGTCCTCGGCGATTTCTCTCGAGGGTTTAAATCCTACTTGCCCAGCGTGACAGTGGAGCTTGTGAAGTCAGCATGGTGTGAGCCCGCGAGTCTGTGGGACAGAGAAGGCTTGAACGTCATTGGATGACGCCAGCCCTCCCGTTCTCACTGCGTTAGAGGACCCCGACTCCCAGGCTTTATAAAACATCTCTTCACGAGCCCTGGGAATAAGGGTTTCGGACACCCTGGAGAGGGGCTGAGGTCCTCTGGTTGGGCGGGGCGGGTCAGTGTGTGCGGTGCGTCTGCCTGGCCGCTGGGTCCCTCGTGCCTCCCGCGTGGGCGAGCCCTGGGGTCGACACTGCACGGCCGTCTGTGGGGCAGGAAGGGCCAAGTGGGGACGGCAGGTCAACCTCGGGGTTGCGCCGCCCGGTCAGAACGGACGCCGTCCGACTGCGCAGTGGGGTTTCGCTGGAGGAGTGGATGGGTCCTACCACCTGTGGGGGTTTATACCCATCAGCCCTCCCGCAGCCAGTCTGCATGCTCTTCCTGATCCGTAAACTAAAACTCCCGCGGCCACTCTGACGGTCAGCTCGACTTCACGGCAGGGGGTCAGAGGGACACGGATTCCTAGAGAGCCCCGGAAGAGCCCAGCTTATTTCCCGGTGGGTTCGCCGTGTCCAGCTGCATCTCTGAAGCTTAACTTCGGGCAACAGAGAGCTGGGATTACGCGGCCCCCGGAGATCTGTGTAAGTTGTGCGCTCGGTGACGTCACGGCAGCAGGACTGGGGACGGGACTGCTCTGTCCGCTGACGCGGGGTGCGCTCTCCGCGCCTCTGTTCCGTAGATGGCAGCGCTGCACGGGAGCCATCTGGGAGGTGAATTAGCCAAGGCCTGAGTTCACTCCCGCCAGCCAGGTGTGCGGGCACAGGCTCCCCGCCTGCCTGACCCCAGGAGGGGCCCAGCCCGACGGAGGCGGTGGGGCCGCACCGGTGAGGGGCACCCCGAGCTGTAGGCGTCGCTTCGCGCCCCTCTGCTGCGGCTGCTCTGGCTGCCGGGAGCCCCAGTGCCCTGCACCGGTGGTTCCTGGGGAGAGCAGGATGTCACCACGGACACGTCGGCCCAGGTCCTTGGCCGGATGTGCTGTAACCGCCGGCCGGGCCCCGAGGAGGGCAGAGGAGGTGTCTGGGTGGGCCGGGGGACAGGGTTAGGGTTAGGGTTAGCAAGGCTGCCCCTGTCGCCAGCCTGGCTCAGGCCCTGCTTAGCCAGAAAGGCCTCCGGTGCACCCCCCACCCAACCCCGCGAGCAGGGCCCCTCTTCCCAATCGCTGTGTGTTCTCTGGTTTCTGCCTTAGGAAACTATCATTTTTCAATCCATTCTTTCAAACGCGGAGGGGGCCGGGGCCCTGGAAGCATCCGGGCAGGAAGACAGCACCCCAGGCCAGAGGGTCTCGGGGAGCGGGCTGGCAGGTGGGAGGCCGCGGTCCCCCCACAGCTGGGCGATGGTGCGCGCAGGTGGTGAGGGGTCCGGAGTGGGGTGCCTTCCTTGGGAGGCCCGCTTCCCACGGAGACCCCTCCTCTGCCCTCTTTGTCATTACACTCCAAGGTCTTTTATCCTCCCTGTTAAAGGTGCTTGTGTTTATTTTGCACCAACCTTTCAGAAACCCCCACCCGTTCTACAATGCAAATAGAATTTCACGTGAGTTTCACAGCGGCCTGGCAAGGGACAAATCGGTGGAATCAGTGTGACTTGCTTCAGTGCCGCCCGCTCTAGCCTGCCCACCGCCGATTAATCCTGAGGGTGCTCTGGCGCCCGGCTCTATTGACTGCCCTGCAGAAGGACACGGTGGGGCGTCCCCAAGGACACAAGGACGACACCAGCAGGCCCAGGGCCAGAGGCTCCCTCTCTGGGGGCCGGTCCTGAGCAGGGGTTGGGACCAGTGGCCACACGTGGTGGCACCGCAGCCGGCCCTGCGGTCCCAGGCAGAGGCTCCGCGTGGACATGGCGTGAGGGCAGGACGGGGACCCTCGGTGGGCTGCACAGGCAGGAAGGCGTCCGAGCGCATGGACGCGCGGGTGCTGGAATGGTTCTGCAAGGCGCTGAGTCCCGGTGCCGCGGCTCCGAGAGCCGTGTGACCTGCGCAGAGCCTGTGAGGTGCGCTCAGCGACCGGCTCCGGAGCTGTTCTTTGAGATTTAAAGGATTTTATTTGGTCCTCACAAGAACGCTGCTAGCTAGGTGCAGTGGCTTCAGTGTGTCCCCCACAGATTGGTGTCTGCTGGGAGCCTCGGGACGCCATCTTGCTTGGAAGCGGCACTTGTGCTGATGTGGTTGGATAAGGACCTTCCATGGATCGTCCTGGCCCCCGGGGGACACTGAGGCCAGACTGGTGTCCTCACGGGAGTGGAGGTGACACAGACACACAGGGAGGCCGCATGAGGTGGAGGCAGAGGCAGCAGGGAGCCGGGAGAGGGCCTGGGGCAGGTCCTCCCTCGGCCTCCAGGGCAGCCGCTGCTGACACCTGTCCTCGACTCCCGGCCTCCAGACTGTGGGAGGATAGTTTCTACTTGAAGCCACCCGTTTGTGCGCTTTGTTCCGGCCCCATGAAACAGTCGTAGGTGTCTGTGGTAGGCCAATAGTCATCCCCAAAGCCACGTCCGCGCCCTAACCCCTGGAGCCTGTGATGTGAGCGTTTCTAGAAGAGGGCCTTTGATCAGGTTAAGGCCTTGCGGGGAGACTCGAGTCTTCGCGAGAGAGAAGCAGAGATTCAGGGCGCAGAGGAGGCCGTGTGACCACGGGGCAGTGATTGGAGCAACGTGGCCACAAGCCTAGGACGCCAGGAGCCACCAGAGCTGGAAGAGGCAGGAGCGGGCCCCCCAGGAGTGTGGCCCTGCTGACAGCTTGATCTCAGACTGTGGCCTTCAGGACAGCGAGAGAACACGTTTCTGCTGTTTGAAGCCACTAGGTTTGTGGTGACCTGTTGTGGCAGACTCAGGGAAGCAATGCAGTCTTGTTTCCCGCTCGCAGCCCGGGTCTCCCTGCAGCCTGGCCTCCCCCGTCCTCAGCCGTGGTAGCACGCCACTGTGGGCGGAGCCTTCTGCTTGAATGTGTGACGTCAGCAGATGCACCGAAGGGGAGGCCTGTGTTCTCTGCGAGTGGTCACGCGCAGTGGGTTGTGCAACAGGCCCCCAGCTGGGGGTCGGGTCCCCGGGACAGAAAACATCGTGGGGCCGCATCTGCGACTCAGAATGGAAACGACTCTACGCTCCCGCAAGTGCGAGGAGGCCGACGCAGTCCTGATTTTCCCACGAAAATCTTTTTTTAGTTCGTAATATCGAATGTTAAATTCTTCTCTCCACTGCATACTCTACCCCCTTTTATTCTTATAATTTTTCTTGTGGGGAGGGGTGCAGAGAGCTGAGGGGGTGGCCTGGCTCTCACTTTCAGGCAGGAGCCAGCGCAGGGCTGCAGCAGAGGGCGACGTGGTCTGTCTGCGTTGTGGGGACAGAAGGCCGAGGAGGTGCAAGGGTGGGGGCAGGAGGCCAGTCAGGAGGCCGCGACAAACACCCTCTTCCTTTGGAGGGAGCTGAGCTACTTAGCGGAGGTGGCGTCTGATTCATCGTGTGCAGAGCCCAGACTTGCGCCTGGGCCCGGGCCCGTGGTCCAGACGTGCTCAGCCCTGGTGCTGCGTTGCCGCGCTGAAGAGAATGGGATGCATGTGAGCGCTATCTCGGGCGTTTATTATGTGCCAGGTGCTGTTCTACAACACAAGTCCGCAAACCGCGGCCCATGCGCCAAACACAGACTGGTTCTGAACATCCTGCAAGCTTAGGATGGTTTTGACATTCGTTGGAAAAACAAATAAAAAACCCTAAAAAAACCCCAAAAGAATATGCAACAGGGATGGATGTGGCCCACAACGCCTGCGGTGCTGGCTCTGGCCCTTCACAGAAAACATTTGTGGACCCGTTCTAGAGCAGGAGCGAGCAGAGTGCAGATCCTGTCTCGTGGGGCGTGTGGGAGAGGGTGTTCAGAAGGTGAAATGTCACTTCTTCTGAGGGGGGCCCGACAGGACTTCGTGGAGGTGGCGGTGTTCAAATGGCCCGAGAAGACCGGAAGGGTCTCGATGAGCGGAGGCCGCACCCCGTGCCGGCTGTGCCGGCGGCTCCAGCCCGAGGCAGGAGCACCTGTGTCCAACAGCTCGTTGAGTTTGCGTGTTACAAACTCAGTTACCCCTGTAACGTTATTCTTTGAATGGTACTTGTGTTCCCCAATAAAACACAGAGAACATGCTGAAATAGCATCTGTGCAGTAGATGCCAGGGTTTGAAAATGTGTCAGTCTGGTTGCTTCTTCCTTAACAACCCGGGGGAGGGAAGCGAAAGGCAGGAGGCTCCTGGAGCGGAGAGTGGCGGCTTCGTCGTGAGCGACCGTCACCGTGACGGCCGATAGGGGACGGATAGTGTGACTCTAACACGCACACCTTTAAGAACAGTGTGTCACCCCTGGTTTCACGTACTGGGGGGCAACAACGGCTCGGCTTTCTTAGGATACTGAGCAATCCCTCCAGTGTGTGCAGCAAGAAAATCTGTGCGGTTTTGCTTTAGTTCCCTTGCCCCGGAGAGCAGCCCAGCACGCAGCACGACGTTTATTCTTGTTCATTTATTCCAAATGTACGTATTGTGTCTGAAAATGTGCCAAGCACCGGAGAGAACAGAAAGGAGGCAGGGTCCTCAGCCGCCCGTGCGAGGCTCACTCCGGCAAAGGGACGGCGGAGGCCCAACGCCAACCGCTCGAGCGGGCACAACTCTTGGGCCACAATCTCAGGACTGTAGGAAATGTCCATTCTTACGTATTTTAAGTCAAATGAAATCTGTCTCTAGCTCTTGCCTCTGAATTGGCAGGGGATTCAGTTTTTGGTCCCTGGGCCTCCTTCCCCTGCAAAGGACGAGACCGGAACTCCAGGCTCAGGCGTCGGCGTCTGTGTCGTCGGGACATCCTGTGGCCCTGGCACGCCGACTGTCCCACCACACAGGCAGCCGCCCTCTGCCTCCAGGGCCGGCCTGGGAACCTGGTGGCCTGAACCCCCCTCCCAGGCTCAACGTAAGGAAGGACATTCTGGGTCCTGTCTCTTCCGAGGAATCAGGGCCCAGAGCCCGGCCAGAGCAGCGCCTGCGGACCACCCCAGGTGGGGCACCTTCTCTTCTGTCCTTGGCGGCAAAGAAGGAGTTCTCAGCATCATCTCTGTGTGTTTACACCTGAGGCCAAGGGAACGCTAAGGACCACCTAGGGGCCGGGCCTGCGCAGCCAGATCCAGGGAGAAGACGCGCAAGTTGGCACCTCAAGAACTGTGCTGCACGGCTCGGGGCCCTGCACATCTGCTCTGCGGGGCCTCCAGTCTTGCACAGCGTGTCGGGATGGCACGGGCGCCATGGCCAGCCCGGAGAGGCTGGGCGCACTGGAGCGGGTGTTGAAGGAGAGGCCCTCCCCGGAGGCTGACGGCAGCGCCGGCCAGAGACTGCAGCGCTCGTTGTGCAAGAGCTGCCCGGCTGGCAGGCGCAGCGAACCCCGGAAGGTCCCAAGGTCAGACCCAGAAGGAGAACGAAAGGGGAGTGTGGGCAGGAGGTGCCCAGCCCTGGCTTTGGGGTGATATTGGACTGGAAAGATGCATCGGGGGAGGTTCCAGGCAGAGAGGACAACAGCTGGGGGCGTGGCCTTCGAGGGGACGCGGGAGAGAATGGTTAGAAGTGTTAGGAGGCTGAGGGCAAGCCCCACGGGCTCCGAGGCCTCCCGCACAATTGGCATGTTGTCTGAGGCCCTCGGACGTGGCTTCTCACGCTTGCACAAGCACCAGAAGGTCCTGGAAGCTGTGCAAACCCAGACTGCTGGGCCCGGGCCGCAGTGGGTCTGAACCTGTGGGCTGGGGTGGGGCTGAGGCCGTGCTTTGCTGATGCACTTCCAGGAGGCGCTGATGCTGCTGACACGGGGACCCCAGTTTGAGAACCACGGATCAAACCCTGCGTCTCGGGGAGTGTGGTGGCTCCCAGGTTCAGCTGAACAGACACACCCGGGGGCAAAGTCCAGCTCAGGAGCCCGCGCTGCCCTGGCGACTGGCCCGGCTGTTTTAGGCGGGGCCGGGCGGCTTGGACCACACAGAAACCACGACAGAATGAGTGCGAGCTGTTCTAGTTCAAGTCCAGATTTTTGACAGAGGACATGGGATGGGTCCAAAGCCACAGGTCTCACACCCGGAGCGTGTTGCAAGACGCAGACCCTCAGCCCCCTTTGTCACCCATGCGTGCTGAGGGCCTGGGTGCCTGGCAGAGCGAGGCTTGGGCGTGGGGTGTAGGCTGAGGCCGAGGCCCAGGTCTGTGTCTGCTGCGTGAGGGGCCCCAGAAAGGCCGAGGCAGCCAGATGCACGGCCCAGGGAGCACCCCGCGTGGAGTGGGAGTGGTCTGCGCGAGTCCGAGCCCGGGCAGCGTTGGATGTGCGTTTTTTCTCCTTCCTGCTGGCCACACCTGGGCTGGGCTGTCTCAGAGCGCGAGCCGAGGACGTAGAAGATGGCAGCGCCTAGCAGGAGCCGCACCCACCTCCACTCTAGGGCCGAGCCTGGCGGACTCTCAAGTTTGCTGAAGGACCCACGGACACCTGAGACACAGGCGTCTGAGCTGGGACCCAGGGAGAGCGCTTAGTCCAAGCAGCGCAGGAAGCACTCACAGGCCTGACGTGCCACCGGCCCCTGCCAGGAGTTGCAGGGCCACGGCGTGCTAACCATGGCCAGCTCCTCGCCGGTGGGGGCAGGGCTGCGCTGGGGAAGGTCGGCGCAGCCCACACGGCGCCTGCGCGAGGCCTGGCACACGCTGCTGGATTCCCATCCTCCACGGTGCCGGAGAGCAGCATTCCCACAGCTTCAGCCCATCACCAGCCTAATGAGGTTCCGAGTTCCTAGCTGGAATATTAATATGAGCTCGGTGACGGTTAACCATTCACTCTACTGGGCTCCAGAAAAGATTTCAGGGATGCATTTATTTAATAGATAAAGTTACAACTGTTATCCCAGACATTACAGACATTCGTAGCAATGTTTTCCTCTCCTATCTTTAAGAACTTGCAGAGAAACGAGGCAAATGATGAGGCCGTCACTCTGGGGAGCTGAGCCTTGCCCCACGCCTGCTCCAGAGTGGGCTCCTCACCGCCCTGGCCAAACTGGTGGAACTGGTTTTGCTGGGCTTACGTCCAGGGGCAGCCTGGGCAATGTCATCCGTTTTTATGCACAACTGGCCTGGGATGGTTTTGAGCCACTGACCGGGGGACAGGAGCTGTCACCCGCTGGCAATGCCGTTTCTTCTGCAGTGCGGGGCCAGGTTTGAAGAGGAAAGGACCCGTCACTCACTCCTGCGCCCAGATTTGAAGGAAAACCCTCAAAGTGAAGGATTTTAAATGACATCAGCTTTTTGGGCTTTTTAAAAAAAAGGTTAATTTTTCTCTCCTTTTGAAGAGAAAGGTTTTAAAACCTCCTTGGTGTTCAATGGTCTTTTGGCTGTCTCATCTCTTTCTTCTCCTGTTTAATGTGCAATTACACCATATTTCAACAAATGGGCTGAGACTGCCGAGGAGATGCTGTATTTGTATGTTTCTACTTTATTAAAGGAATGAATAGAAATAAAGCTTTGCTTTGCACAATAGATGTTTATGTTATAGAGTCTTTAAAATGAATTATATTTAAAAATGTATTAGAAAAGCCAGATATTTAAAGCACCTTTGCCAGAGTTCTTTAATAAAATTGAAGAAATTTTCAGGTATTTAAAATTTTTTAAAAGCCAGGGATAACTGTGTGACTATTACAGCAAGTGTCCCGACTTTCAGGCATGGAAGAATGTATGATACTGCGCGCTCAGGCTGGGGGACACCTCCGGGCCCACCTGCCTGCCCGTACAGCGAATGATCTCCTTTGTTTCACTGCGCACTCGAGCTCCTCTCTCCGCGTGGCTGCAGAACCCAGGAGAGACACTGGTGGCTCGCCCACCACCCCTGGGCGCCAAGGTGTTTGGCATCAGGCTGAGAAAGAATCCACTGAGTAAAACTGGTGCGTTCAGTTTGGGGTGTGGGAGAGGAAGCGAGAGGAAGATGAGGGTGATCTACACATGCAGTTTCTCTGCCATTATTTATAAACCCTCCAGAACACTCAGGCATGTGGCGAGCAGGGCTCACGTTACAGTTTCCAGCCTTTCTCTGAGTATGCTCAGAACTAATGAACAAACCAGGCTAGTGTCCAGGAACAGACTCAAGGGTCAGTGTGTCCCCATTCCAACCGTGCGATCATCCTGGCGTGTTCCGACAGCGGCAGAGCCGCGGGGACGGAGCCAGCCGGAGTACAACAGACTGCCGGACAGTCTGGGCCTGGGCCACGGCTCAGGATCAAGAAGACACGATCGCAGACGCCCGTGGAAGATGTTTTATTGAATCCCCCAGAGTTGCATTAATACGTCAGCCCTATGTACACAGTTCACAAAGATCCGGGTTGTTCCGGAAGGCAGTGACGCGGTGGCCGGGAGAGAACTACGCCAGCTTGAGGCACTGCGTGTTAAAGCTGTCCCCCTCCCTGCCGGCCACGGCCTCGAGCAGACACTGCTTCTTGTGCATGCTGCGCGAGGACTCCAGCTCGTACATGGTGGTCAGGTTGAAGAGCACGCTCTCGTGCAGGTAGTGCCCGGGGTCCCGCTGGACCAAGGCCTCCAGCTGGCGCAGCGAGTCCTTGAGCTTGCCCAGGTACAGCAGGCACACGGCGGCGTTGTTGTTGGCCTAGGAGAGGGCACAGCCGGGGTCACACAGGGTCGGCAGCCGCCCGCCCACCCTGCCGGGTCACCTCCCCCCGCGAGCACCGCAGCCGCCTGGAGCCCGCGGACCGCGGAGAGGCCGCGGCGCCGCTTCAGGTTCGTTGTAGCGTGTGTTTCCGGCGTCTGCGAAACGCAGCAGGGGGGAGACCTGCGGTTACTGGACGCGCTTCCGCTTGGGGCCTCACCACTGCGTTCGCGGGCTCCAGCCTCAGGATCTCGGTGAAGAAGCGGTGGGCTTCGGCGAAGTTGTTCTGCCCGAGGTGGAGGAACGCTCTGCAACACACGCGACACGTGAGCGGCCACGGGGGCCAGGGCGCCGGCGCACACGCGGAACCCACGGCCCGGCACACGCGCGTCCGCCCGGACGCGGCTCCCGGCGGCGCGGCCCGCCCCGCATGGCGCATTCCGGCCAGCAAATCAAAACCGCTCTCGTTTGCATCGACTTGGGCAAAGAAACTTCACCTAAACTCTTCCTGCCGTTCTCGCGCCCCCATCTTGCGTGTAAGCTTCACCCGGGGAGGCTTCCTCTTGACAGACACGCACGCACGCAAAGCTGCCCTTTGTCGCACGCTGTTTTACTCAGAGAAGCCAATCGCGGAACAAAACACAGCGTCCGAACGGGGGGCGCAAGGGAGGCAGCGTTTATGCACGTTTACGTTGACGGTGGGGGCAATACAAGCAGTACTTCGAAGAACAAAGGGGAGAAAATGTCTCCTTAAAATCAGTTTCGGCCGGGCGCGGTGGCTCACGCCTGTAATCCTAGCTCTCTGGGAGGCCGAGGGGGGCGGATTGTTTGAGCTCAGGAGTTCGAAACCAGCCTGAGCAAGAGCGAGACCCCGTCTCTACTAAAATTAGAAAGAAATTAATCGGACAACTAAAAAAAAATATATAGAAAAAATTAGC
>CAUYRB010077959.1:0-26285 GCA_963574695.1 Propithecus perrieri
TTTTCAACAAAAATGTTTAAAAAGAAAAATTTAAAAATTAAAATATAAAAATTTTATACAACAAGGATATAATGAAAGAAAATATTTTTGTACTGCTATACAATTTGTGTTTTAAGATGTGTTATTCCAAAAAAGTCGAAAAGTTTTAAAAAACTAAAAAGATAAAGTAAAAACAGTTATAGTAAGCTAAGGTTAATTTATTATTAAAAAAAGACAACTATTTTATAAATTTAGTGTAGCCAAAGTGTACAGAGTTTATAAAGTCAACAATAGTGTATGGTAATGTTCTAGGTCTTAGCATTCACTCACCGCTCACTGACTGACTCACCCAGAGCAACTTCCAGTCCTGTGAGCTCCATTCATGGTAAGTGCCCCATATAGGTGTACCACTTTTTATCTTTGTACCATATTGTTACTGCATTTTTTCTATGTTTAGATATACAAATAGTTACCATTGTATTCCAATCACCTACAGTAATCAGTATAGTAACATGCTCTTGACTTTTGTAGCCTAGGAGCAATAGGGTATACCATATTGGCTAGGTGTGTAGTAGGCTATGCCATCTAGGTTTGTGTAAGTATGCTCTATGATGCTCACACAAAGACAAAATTGCCTAACGATGCATTTCTCAGAATGTATGCCTATTGTTAAGCCATATGTGACTGTAGTATACAATCCTCGCTACCTCCTCCAAAAAATAAATAACCACAAAACTTTTTGTTGGGATATAATTCCATTCTCTAGTATTGGGAGGCAAAATATGAAATGCTTAAGAATGTGTAGTTAGAGTCAGACCTCTGGGATTGATTCCCAGCCTCACTATATATGACCCTGTGACCTTAAGCAAGTTTCCTGATTTACTTAATCCCAATTTTCCCCATTCACAAAACTGGAGATACTGATAATACCTACCCAGTAATGGGATTATGGACATTAATTAGTTGATGCATATAAAGTACTTTGAACAGATTCTGGCACATGATAAATACTTAATAAACATTAGCTAGTAGTAGTAGACATAGAATTATCAGCATTCTGGAAATTAATTTAAAAATATATAAAATCACAATTTTTTAATTTGTGGGAAACTGACTCAGGAAGCTTTAAGGAACAATATTACTATGAGTACATCTCAGAGAAAATAATATCCCTATAATGTAAAAGTTTACAACACTCTCACAATTAGCGTATCAAGCTCTTCCTTGAGAGAGATCTGGGCAGCACACCACAGTGTCCACCATAAAGACCCCAAACCCTGTTTGATACAAAGACATCAGAAATAGATATATTTTATATTTTATAATATATACGTCCAAGTAGATTGTATCCATAAATCAAGAATAAGCTTCAGTTAAAAAGGAACAATCAGAAACCAAGAAAGAACTTGAAAAATGTTTACTTAAATTTTAAAAATGTGGTGGATGACTAGAAAGAAATCAAATGTGAAAAATTGCTGAAAGTTGTGAAAATGAGTATAACATTAAAAATCAAAAAATTTCATAGTTTAATAGAAGCAACAATCAGGCTTAATGTTAAGGAATCCATTTCACTAAAAAGCTGGAAAACCTAGAATCCTAAACAGTGAAAACCAAGCAAGGAAAGAGTGACTGTAACAACTTCAGGCCAGTTATTTTAACATTTCTGTAACCCTCTCTGCTTGGAAGATGAATCCAAGGAGTTTTAGCAAAAAAAAAAAGAGATAAGAGAGTCCCTGCATAATTTTTCTCCATCTTTCTAGCCTGACTTAACTTGGAGGTAGGACATATTAAATGATAATGAGAAGCTAAAAGGTAAATTGAAGACTCCCCTCAACATAAATATGTAATGAGTAATGAACCAAACCTATACTGCCCCATCGGTGGCTCTTTCAAAGAACAGAACCTGAGGGTTGAAGTGACAGCTGCCTCCCTAATGAGGCGGCAGTTCAGGGAGAAAGGCTGCGGGGATTCTAGGCCAAGGTGCTCAGCTGCCAAATAATGGCAGAGGTGACCATTGCACATGACCCCCGAACACTCCAGCTCATCAGAAAAGTAGTTTCAGAATAAATGCCTTAATGCAGTTAATTAAAAAAGAGTACGAAGGAGTGGTATTGAAAAGATTCTAGGTTAAGCCTAGTTTGTTTCTTTTAAATATTGTTCCTTTCATATGTTCACGTTTATTAACTTCATGTAGCATAATATTTGTTTTAATAATATTCCTTTCACAAGATCTATATTTTTAAACTTTTTACTTCTGTCTGCCCTTACTACGCTTCCATCTGCTAGCTTATGAACCCCAGTCTGCACTCCACCACAAAGTGCCTTCTTCCCCTAGTATCAGTTCCTTCACTTTGTAGAAACCAGCCTGAAGACAATAAGGAGCCTAAAGAGGGCACGCCTGGCCAATATAATGTGATTTTAGTGACAGCTCATAATATTCGGAACTGAAAAAGACCTTGGCTGTCCTTCATTTTAGGTAAGAGCTCTGAAGCCAGAAGGGATGAAAAATGGTATGTAAGGTCACATAGCTAGGTTGTGACAAGTCTTGGACTGGAACCAGGTGTCCTAAAACCTAAATGTATGTGATTCTCAGTGTACCACAAACACACCACCATTCTTGGAGAGTGGGGGCTGGGAGGAAGTGAAAGAATGTGGCTCTGTAACTAGTTATCAATCTTACTTAGAGTGCCTTGCTGCTTCTGCCCTGAAGTCTGCAACCAAGGATGTGTATCTACTTGACTTCTATCCACCTCGCACAGTTACATAGGATTATAATTAATGAAAATGTTTTTAGAATGTGTACCAAATCCAATTTATTCTCCCCTCCCCCAGATTTGCTTGGCTCTGCCTTCCTCCTGGGTCCTCTGCCATGTGCTCAATGTAGAGCTTCAGCCCCTTCCACTATTGCCTAACCTCCAAGCACTGTCAGTGTCTCAGTCTCCCGCAAAAGGAGGACCAGGCTCTGGCTAGTCCTCCATGTGCCCAGTGCAGCAGGGGCTAGAGTATCCCCAACTCCCATACCCTACCCAATTGCAACCAAAGACATGTGGGCTCCTCTATCCACTTTGAGACTCAATTGAAGCATCTTTTTGTGGCACATGGACTCTGGCCCACACCACCGCTAACATCCAATGGGCTTACAAAATGCCTGAACCTTCAATACGGTATCCCCTCAACATCACTTCAGACCACAAATTTTTTTTTTTTTTAATAAGTATGAGTGAAGGTAATGGGTTCATGACTATGGAATCATTGCTCGAAGTATAGCCCAATAAAAGTGAGATAGTCTCCTAAAAACTCAACTGGAGTGCTAGCTTGGGGAAAACACATTTCAGGGTTAGAGTATTGTCTTCTAGGATGCCATATCTGCATTTAAGCAATGACCAATATATAATACTATCTTCCCAAGGGCTGGAATACATCACTCTCGGTGACCCAACTTACAAAATTTGTGCTTTCTCAAACTGAAATTGTAAGATCTAGAGGCCAGAAATCCTGGGCCCACCTCTGCTAGAGAACATATTATGTCCACTGAATTGGAGACTGACAGCCTCCCGTCCACTTTGAACTCCTCGTGTCAGTGGACAAGAAGAGGGAAAAAGAGGAGTTATAGCATTTTGTGAGCTAATCAACCCTAATTATGATAGCAAGCATAGGATTACCACACAATGGGGCAGGGAGGAGTGTATCTAAAACTAGGGAACTCACTCGGCCTCTCTTACTACCTTCACGTTCAGTGACAACTGTCAGTAGGCAAGCACCAACCACATCTCAATGAAGACAATGCAGTTAAGGACTCAGACCTTTTCTTGAGAGGGTCCCAAAGGTAAAAAGCCCCTGAAAAAGATGTTGAATATCGATTACAACAGCAGAGGGCACTGTGATTTGACTCTGAGATTTCGAAGTCAAAGATTGTAGTTGGCTACCAGCTTAAAGGAGAATCTGTAATTGGCTGGATTTATACCTCCCCTTTTGAGAATAAAATGAGGGCTCCTTGTTCTTATAAAACTGGAGATCCCAATTAAGGTATCATAAGAAGATGTGAAGAGATCTGAATGGTGCAAGAGGAGGCGTATATGGGACCTAATTATGTGTTTTCCCAGATTCGCATAGATTCACCTGCCTTCTGGTCCCTTGGCTACACAGAGAAACTTGTTGTTGCCTTACCTTGCAGCACTGCCAGCTGTCTCTGCCACATCCCAGGATTAGGGCTAGGCAGTGCCAGCCTCTGTTACACCCACTGAGGCAGGAGCTGCTGCAGCTCCAGAGCCCAAACCCAACCCAAGAGTCTAGCTACTCCCACTCTTCCATACTCAGATAAAGTGCCATGCCATGGAATGTAGGATCTGGCTTCCCCAGGGGCTAGCCGAAGGGTCAGGTGACAAAATCCAGAAGTGTAAAAGATGACAACTAGAGAGAGCCAGCAGATTCTTCTCCCCTCGTCCTTCTAATAGACTATTCCAGAGTGCTGTGATTCTCTCCAACTTATCTCATCCACATGATCAAGTAACTGGCTGTGTTTTCTCATGAAGTCATGCCAGTTTGGTATAGAGCCACCTCAAATTTACTGTTCCTCCTTCTCTTCTCTTCTTCCTTTTCCCCTCACTATTGCCACCCTGGGATTATGCTTACTAATAAGGCATTGCCACGGAAAGTTTTGCCTCAGGCTCTGTTATCTGGAGAACCCTTGCTAAGACTAAATATTTTGAGTCACTCCTCCAAGTATTCCAAAAATTAAAACACATTCTATGTACTCCTTTCCCTAAGTTTGCCACAAGAAGAAGTATACCACTATCTAAGGCTTATACTTCAATAGATAAAGTCTCAATTTATATTTGCAATAAAATAAAAAAATTAGTCTTGCTCCAATATTCTTTGTTCTTTTATAACTTTCAGATATACATTCTACTAAAATTTTTGTCTAATTGTACTTGAAAGTCTTTTTCTTACAGCTATTTTACTTTACCAAGCATCTTTTTATAACCTTTAATTTGACAATATATTATTTAAGCTTAAAATATTTGCATACTTTGATAGCACACTCTTATGAGAAAATATATATTTAAATATTTCTACTTATAAATCCGAGTTTTAAAAGAAGGAAATATTATTCTTAAAAATGCAGAGCATGAGTACGTGTAAGAATAGAACACTTAATATTTTTAAATTCCTCCTCTATCAAAAATGGACACATAAGACACATTTTTTTGGAGGATAAAATAGAAAAGGGAGTGATAGTTGTTGAAATACTGTTCCATCACCTCCAGATTACTGAGTAGAGGAAAGGTCACACCATCAAAAGAAGAAAATTAATCCATTAGCAGAAAAGACTAAAAGAATATCATATTATAAATACTTAATTTACAAGACTAATTTAGGGGATTTTATTTCAACTGATCCAGTTGAATCTTTCAGATATACTTACAAATTAAATACAATGGTAGTGATATACTGGAAATGAATTACATTTTCACTAATATAATGTTCAAAGGACAGAGAGACTGACTAGGTCCTAAAGGGGGTTATTATGAGTATTCAGTCTGCACTGAGGACAGGGTGTTCAAACAACAGTAGTTTATCACAGGTCATTACAACCAAGCAGTGTAAAAGAAGAATTCACAATAGTGCAGGCTCTCAAAAGAAGGAAAATATTAGGCTCCTCTGCTTTTAAAAATAAATTCTCTGTTGGATTTTTAAAGGTTGTTTTACCTAAAATATAACAAAAAGCTAAAAAATGCTTTCATTAAGCAGGCTCCAACAAAAGAAAACACACGATTCAGAGAGTATCAGTTGAAATCTCAGCACAGAGGTGGTAATGTCTTACCAATAACAAATTACAGACCTAAGACTGAGTGAACAGATGTCTACTACTTTGGGAAAGTAGCTACACATCCATCTTGTTTTCCTCAGTGAAAAGTTGGGTAGATTATGGTGTGTGCTCTCCTTTTCAGTTTTAATAATGGCCTTTGAGAGAGTCACCAAATTCCTGAGAACGTGAATTTCCATTCTGACAATTCAGTCTTTATATTTAGTAAGCAACCATAGTAAAAAACTTATAAAACTTTTTTTTGGCCACAGTGTTCTTTTTTTTTTTATTTCAAAATATTATGTGGGTACAAATGTTTTTGATTACGTGGATCACTTTTTGCTTGAGTCAGGGCTGTAAGTGTGCCCGTCACCCAGATAGTGTTCACTGCACCCATTAGGAAGGTTTCACCCACCCCCTCCTCCCCTTCCCCCTACTTGATTTCCACTGAGTCTTACTTCTTTCTATGCACATGTGTGCTCATTGATTAGTTCTACTTCAATAGCGAGTACATTTGGTGTGTGTTTTTCTATTCTTGAGATATTTCACTTAGAAGAATGGTCTCCAGTTCCACCCAAATTGTTGCAAAAGGCATTAATTCATCCTTTTTATGGCTGAGTAGTATTCCATAGTATACATACACCACATTTTGTTAATCCACTCATGAATTGATGGGCACTTGGACTGATTCCACATCTTTGCAATTGTGAATTCTGCTGCAATAAACATTCAAGTGTAGGGGTCTTTTTGATAAAATGACTTCTTTTCCTTTGGGTAAATACCCAGTAGTGTGATTGCTGGATCAATTGCTGGATGTGATTGCTGTAGGTCTATTTTTAGTTCTTTGAGGAATCTCCATACTTTTTTCCATAGAGGTTGCACTAATTTGCAGTCCCACCAACAATATATAAACACTCCTTTCTCTCCACATCCACTCCAGCATCTATTATTTTTGCACTTTTTCATAAAATCAATTCTAACCAGGGTAAGGTGGTATCTCATTGTGGTTTTCATTTGCATTTCCCTGATGATTAGTGATGTTGAGCATTTTTACATATGTTTATTGGCCATTTGTCTATCTTCTTTTGAAAAGCTTCTGTTGTTCATGTCTTTTGTCCACTTTTTAATGGGGTTTTTTTTTTCTTGCTGATTCTCTTGATTTCTTTGTAGATTCTGGTTGTTAGCCTTTTTTTTTTTTTAAGACAGAATCTCACTCTGTTGCCCAGGCTAGAGGGCTGTGGTGTCAGCGTAGCTCACAGCAACCTCAAACTCCTGGGCTCAAGCAATCATCCTGCCTCAGCCCCCAGAGCAGCTGAGATTACAGGCATGTGCCACCATACCTGGATAATTTTTTCTATTTTTAGTAGAGACAGGGGTCTCAAACTCCTGAGCTCAAGGGATTCTACCACCTCAATCACCCAGAATGCTAGGATTACGGGCGTGAGCCACTGTGCCCGGTCTGGTTATTAGCAGTTTATTGGATATATAGCTTGCAAATATTTTCTCACATTCTTTAGGTTGTCTGTTTAGTCTGTTGATTATTTTCTTGGCTGTGCAGAAGCTTTTTAACTTAATCAAGTCCCATTTATTTATTTTTGTTATTTCTGTGATTGCCTTTGTGGTCTTCATAAATTCTTTGCCTATGCCGGTACCTAGAAGAATTTTTCCTACGTTTTCTTCTACAGTTCTTATGGTTTCATGCCTTACATTTAAGTCTTTAATCCATCTTGAATTAATTTTTGTGTGTGGTGAGAGCTATAGATCCTGTTTCATTCTTGTGCATGTGGCTATCCAATTTTCCCAGCCCCATTTATTTAATAGGGCTTCTTTTCTGCAGTGGATATTGTTGTCTGTTTTGTCAAAGATCGGTTGGCTGTATGTGGAGTTTTATATCTGGATTCTCCATTCAGTTCCATTGGTCTATGTCTCTATTTTTGTGCCAATACCATGTTGTTTTGGTTACTATAGACTTGTAGTATAGTTTGAAGGCTGATAAGGTGATGTCTCCAGATTTGTTCTTTTTGCTTAAGATTGCTTTGGCTATTTGGACTCTTTTCTGGTTCCAAATGAAGCATAGACTTATTTTTTCTGGATCTGTAAAATATTGTGTTGGTATTTTGAGGAGGATTGAATCTGTAAATCACTTTGGGTAGTTTTGACATTTTAACAATATTGATTCTACCAGTCCATGAGCATGATATGTTTTTCCATTTGTTTGTGTCATCTGTGATTTCTTTCCTCAGTGCTTCACAGTTCTCTTTGTAGAGATCTTTCATCTCCCTGGTTAGGTATATTTCCAGGTATTTTATTTTCTTTGTAGCTATTGTGAATGGTATTGAGTGTTTGATTTGACTCTCAGCTTGATTTTTATTGATATATAGGAATGCTACTTATTTGTGTACATAGGTTTTATAAACTGAGACTTTGCTGAATTTATTTATCAATTCCATAGATGCAGAAAAAACATTTCACAAAATTAAGCACCCTTTCATGATAAAAACTAGGCATAGAAGGAATATATCTCTTATAAAAGCCATATACGTCAAACCCACAGCCAACATCATACTGAGTGGGGAAAAGTTCAGAGGATTCCCACTAAGAACTGTAACAAGACAAGGGTGCCCACTGTAACCACTTCTATTCAGCATAGTGCTGGAAGTCCTAGCCAGAGCACTCAGGCAAGAGAAAGAAATATCCAAATCAGGAAAGAGGAGGTCAAACTATTGTTTTCTGCTGATGATATGATCTTATATCTAGAAAACTTTTAAAACTGTTTTAAATGTGATCAGTTTCAGGAAAACGTGACTCCTTATCTTTAATCAAGTAGAAATAGACAAGCTCACAGTTTTTTAGTCCAGAAATCAGGTAGCCCTGATCTATATGACTGGTGACTAGGGTTTATAAAGTATTTAGAAAATCGTGTTTTTTTATAAAGTGTACTTTTATATTAAAAATGTGTTTGAAAGGTAGGAGGGAAAAAATAATTTTGAAATCAGTGGTCTTTGGTGTACTTGCTTCAATTAAGAAAGTAATTTTATCTTTAGAAGCTAATGATTAGGAGGGAAAAAGCAGAAAGAAGAGAGTAGTATGGTGGTTGTCTTGGCCAGAATTAAAATAGAAATAGTCTGTGAGAGAAACTTGGAAATATAACTTTTGCTGATTGGAAGTTTGGCATCATAGGGAGACAGGAGAGAAAAAGAGAGAGAAGGAATAGCATATTTTCTATTTTTATCTGAAATAGGCAACATCAAACAGTAGCCCTTCTAAAGACTGCTATAAACCAGCTTCCTGGACTGTGAACTCCTAGAGAACAAGGTCTATGTCTTCTTTATATCTTTATCCTCAGCCCATTGCACAGTATGTGGCATTTAGAAGGTGGGCGATAGATGTTTATTGAATGAATAAATGACCATGCAGCTATTTAGTGAAAGGGAAACACAAGTAAGCACGATACAGAAATACGAGGAAGTTAGCACACAGAGGGTGTTTCTGTCAGTGATTGCCACATACAGGGCAGCCGAGAAATTAGCACAGCCTGAGAGAGCCCTTGTCTTTCATCTACCATCTCTGCAATTGGAGTTTTATGAGATTCCTAACAGAAGCCTCCTTGTGCAAAGAAGTGAAATGTTTCTTCATAGTTTTTACATTTTAATCACTGCTGAAATGTAAACTTCTTTCTTGAAAAATTACATTATCTTCTGAAATTTTACTGTTGGAGACTAGCACATCCCTACCTCACCAGAACATCCATTCCTCCCTCTTCTTTCCTTGTTTGCTTTGCAAGCAGCTCAGTTTGACCCCTATATCAGAGACATGTATATTCAGAAGCACATTTACTTTATTTACTTGTACAACTCACAAATTCATTGCACTCATTTGATTGTGGAATAGCTTGGCAATGTATTCTAGTCACATTTTATGTTTATAATTAAGAAAAATACTGGCTCGAATCCCAATATGTAGGGATAAATCTTCTACATCTACCACGAAATGTATTCAATGGTTATTTGTTTGGGATGTTTTTATGTCCCCAAACACCAATTCAGAACAGAACACAGGGTAAGTCATTACTTAAAGCATGGCCACACTTTAAATTGAGTGTTTAAGTGACCTTGTGAATTTCTGTTTTCTCTAGGTGACATTCACATTAAGTTTATTGCTTAACACACCAGCATGGGATTCTCCTGGATGCTAGCGTGAAAAAGCACTGCTCACACTACTGGACTACATGTACCTGTCCCAGGAGCACATGCCAGTCAGCACATATGGGGGCATCCAGACCCAAATCCTCCTTTGCAGCTGACTCCTGAACTGGCTGACAATTTGGTTTGACACACAATCCAGTCACTCCTACTTCTGCCTTACCTATTCTCCTCTTTATGGCTCGATTTCTTCATTTTAGCAAAACACTATCATAAACAAAGCCCTTTTATTCCTATCCACCACCAGAACCCTGGGACCCATGTACCACCTAATGCGGGGCAGTTTCACCTGGTTTGTCTCCACCTTACGGAAAGAATTCATAAAATATGTTGATCTACATGGGATACTCCATACAAATCATGCATTATTGCACGTATTCATAGATAATGTTTAACTACAGACTTCCTGTGTATGACAAATTATCAGCCCAATAGTTATATGAGCTCATTGTTTTAACTCTGACCTTTAGCCAATTTCATCAACTAAGTATCATAATCATAAAAATAAACACACCCACCTGTAACCATGCCCCTTCTAACTAGCTGCTGTTAGAGTATTAGCAGACCCCAACCCAAGCAGTGACCTCACAGCACAACTCCTCCAGTCACATTTCCACCCTTCAGCGTACATTTCCTTGGAGGTTTCCTTTTGTTTCATCTTGACCAACCTAGTGTCATTGCTCCACTGACACCTACTTAGCTCTCAAAGATAGACTACCCCACCAAAACTGGTACATATCAAGGTACCAATGCTAGTAAAGCTTGTGAAATCAGGCCTAGAGTAGCTCCACTCTAGTAATGAACAATTGTTTATTAATGGCAAAATCTCAGTCATTAGCAATAAGGTTATAAGGAGATATTCCAGGGAAGAGACACTTTCACAGGACTCTGCCTACTTCTTCTATATAAGATGGCCCTACCTCCTACCTTTAGTCCTTACAAGGTGTAAGTAATATGCATAACTAAATTGTAAGCATGTCTGGAAGACAGTAATTAAATGATAGTCTTTCTTATTATTGCTATTATTAGGCTTTTTAAATCAGGTTCTATTATTTCCTATTAACCAAATATGAATTTGAACAAGTGAATAAAATAGATACAATATTATCCCAGGATGTACCTGATGAATTCTACAGTGTTCTGTGTTCAATATCTCTTAACTCCTACTGTCAATTAGTTCATAAAGCAAAGCCTGCAGTTTAATGGAACAAAATTTAGCAAATTCCATTTATTTATTTACGTGCCATTACATGATCAAGAAATAATATTAAACTAGAAGGCCTCTTTCCATATTTGATCTCCACACCACAGGCTTCAAAATATCTCTTAAGATAAAAATAGTAAACCTTCTTCATTAGAGCAGAAAAAAGGAAAACTTGATTGGTAAGAGTGACTTAAAAAGCAAAACCTATGTTTAGCCTGAGTAAAAGAATGTCCCAGTCTCAAAAGTAATTATCCTAAAAGTAATGGTGAATAAAATTGAGCTTAAAATTCAGTCTTCAAATTGAAGTGCACTATCAATTCTAAATATAATAAAAAGAAAAACAGAACTTCCTAGTTTTCACACCGTGCTCTGGTGTGATGATTCTCAGCCTCTGTATTTGCTCCTCCTTCTGACTGAAATTCACCACTCTCCTTTACCATTCTCCTTGGCAAGGGTCTTTCAAGACCCCATTCAAATGCCACTTCATCAATGAAGCTTTTCCAAACTGTGGTGGGACACTAAAGATGGGACAATAGGACATTATGTGCTTCATGATGTGCATGTAATGCAGTAGGAAATACCCACTTCTCACAAAATAATACTGGGAAAAAGTAGGACCTCAATCTAATCAAACTCCTCAATCTAACAGGCAGTTTATAGGAGGCATATGGAATAGAAGAACCAGTGAAATGACACCCTGAAGAAGCAATTAGCCACATCCAATGTAGGATTGTCTCTAGGAAAAATTAGTGGGATTTAAAAAAGAAAAGCTAAAGAGACAATTATAGAATAAAAGTTACTGAAGAGACACAACAATCGAACATAAAAGTGGACTTTGTTTTGATCCCGATTCCAATAAAGCTCTAAAAAGACATCTTTGAGACAGTTAGAGAAATTTGAATATGGACTGGATATTACATGATATAAAGAATGATATTTAATTAGTTAGGTGTTATAACAAAATGGTAGTTATGTAAAAAATATTCTTTTCAGTTAGAGATTCATTTTAAGTGAAATGACATGGAATTTGTTTTAAAATACTTAAGCAAAAGAGTAAGGGATAGATGATAGTTGAAATAAGATTGGTAAAACAATGGTAATTATTGAGGCTGCTAACAGGTACACGAAGGCACTCTCTAGTTAAACAGCACTCTCTAGTTTAGTGTATCTTTGAATTTTTACATAATAAAAAGGTTTAAAATGCTAAAAGTCTATAGTGGAGAAAAAGCTGAGGACTCTTGGTATACATTGGTGAACAAGAGACCATGGGAGCTTATATTCTCAAATAGAAAAAAAAATAATAAGCATTTTTTTTTACAAATAATACATTACAATTTGTTAGTGCTACCCAAGAAAAGTCCAATGTGTCATGACAGTGTGCAATCAGGATTATACTTGGCTGCTTCCAGGGCCTGGCATGCTTCTCAACACCTAACCCAAGCATCACTTCAGCTCTCTGAGTTATCTTGTCCTCTCTAGGACATTTAGTTATCCCCTTCCTTTCCCCTTCACTCTTACACCAGATGCAATTTTATTTATAACACCCAATGTAATTTACTGCACATATTTGATATATCTGCCCAAACCACATCCACCTCTTCTTCCCACTGCCCACCCCCCAAATTTATAAGGTCCTTAATGGCAGGGACATGATCTGATCTAGTTCTCTGTTCCCGGTACTCAGTTAACTGTGGGCTCATGGAGATTCTGTCTGATCCCACTATAACAAATCTTCCCCATCAAACTTTGACTTAATGGTTTCGGT
The DNA here is from genome assembly GCA_963574695.1 of Propithecus perrieri. Lineage (NCBI taxonomy): Eukaryota > Metazoa > Chordata > Mammalia > Primates > Indriidae > Propithecus > Propithecus perrieri. Next base: position 12,957 of record CAUYRB010077959.1, read on the forward strand.
ATCTATCAATAATCATTGCCCAGATACATTATTAGAGCAAATTTTTTAAAATAAAGTGTGCTAAGGTCACAGACTTCTGACAGGTCCTCCATCTGACTCTACGCTAAGTCGCTGTGTCAGGCAAGATGCCAGGACCCAAATGGACAAGAGGACCCTATTTTGCCCTCTGACACCTCCACTTCCTGACTTTACTGATCACATCCCCTTACTCCTCTTCGCCCGAGGCTGGGGTGAGGGTCCTTTTCTGTCACTTGGAAAACCTATCATTAGAGATAGAGGAACCTAGATTCAAAGCAGAATGAAGCCAAGACTCCTCTTAAGAAAATAAAGTATTTTCTGTCTCTAGTGTGCTCAGGGGTTTCTATATCTTACAGAGTCTCTGCCTTACCTAGTATAATAATCAAAGGATCCAACCAATGCTGGTCTTATGATAACCAGCAAAGAAATATTTTTTATTTTAATCTTCTTATTCACCTTACACATAGGTTATACATGCATAGGCTTTGGGAAAAAAAATAACAGTCAGTAAAAAACAAAGATTTGAACCTAATGCTTTAATATGCCTCATGGGAAAAATATGTTCTAACTCACAATAAAAAACAAACAAACAAAAACCTCCAACTGGATCCAGCAAGAGAGCACATGTAGTAATTTGATTTGAGATAAACCTAAAACTTAAAGAATGCTGCTGGGAAAAGGCAATTTTATTTAGAAATGCTTCCTTGTGTTCAGGCCTGGCCATTGGACATGGATAAGAAGACTAGGGCAAGATAGGGTTGTGACTGGGAGCACTTCCCCTACATGCAAACTGAGATCAGGAACAAAGCAAGAAAATCCATTCTCTCACCACTTATACAATATCGTACTGGAGGTTCTAGAGAGTGCGATTAGGCAGGAAACAGGAAAAAAATGGCAGCCATATTGGAAAGAAGTAAAACTATCTTTCTTTATGTACAACATGACAGTCTATGAAGAAAATCCTATAGAATCTACAAGAAAAAGACTAGAATTAAAAAGTGAATTTAGCAATTTATAGGACATAAGGTCAATACATATAATTAGATCATATTTTTGTACACTAGCAGTGAAAAATTAGAAATTGAATTTTTGAAAACATACCATTTGAAATAGCATTCAGAAAAAATAAAATACTTAGGGAAAAACTGAACAGAAGTTTGTATGAGACCTATACAATGGAAACTATAAAACATTGCTGAAAGAAATAAAGAAGGCCTACATAAATGAAAGGCATACCGTGTTAATGGATTGAAACTCTCAATCTTGTTACAATGCCATGTCCCACAAATTAACCTATATACTAAATGCAATCTCAACAAAATTCTGGCAAGCTTCATTGTAGAATTTGACATGGTGATTCTAAAATTCTTACAAAATGCAAAAGATGTAGAATAACCAAAGTTACTTTGAAAAAGCACAAAGTTGGAGAATATTTACTATCTAAGGGCTAGCCTTAATATAAATGACATTAGTCCAAAATGTGGTATTGGCATAAAAATAGAGAAATAGATAAATCAGACTGAGCATAGTGTCTAAAAATAGGTCTACATATATGTGGTCAGTTGATTTTCTACAAAAATGTGAGCCATTTCAGTAAAAAAAGTATAGTCTTTCAAAAACTGGTCATGAAACTATTAAATATTCATATGCAAAATTATAAACCTCCATCCACACCTATCAGTGTAGATAAAAATTAACTTCAAATGGATCATAAGACTGAATGCAAAGCCTAAAATTATAAAACTTCTAAATAAAAAGCAAAGGAGAATATTCATGTTACTGAATTGGGCAAAAATTTCTGAGATACACCAAAAGCATGATCTATAAAAGAACAAATTGATAAATTCAACGCTATCAAAATTAAGAACGTCTGGTCTTTGAACAACTCTTAAGAGAATGAAAGACAAGTTACAGACTGGGGGAAAATACTTTAAAATCAAACATCTGATGAAATATCTACATCAGAAGACTAATGGCCAACAAACATATGAAAAAATACTCAATGTCTCTAATCATCAAGGAAATGCAAATCAAAACCACAATGAGATATCACTTAGCTCCAGTGAGAATGGCCTTTATCAAAAAATCCCAAAACAATAAATGTTGGCGGGGATGTGGAGAGATAGGAACACTCATACACTACTGGTGAGACTGCAAACTAGTACCTCTGTGGAAAGTAATATGGAGATACCTCAAAGAGCTACAAGTAGAACTACCATTTGATCCAGCAATCCCATTACTGGGCATCTACTCAAAAGAACAAAAGACATTCTATAAAAAAGACATCTGCACTCGAATGTTTATAGCCGCACAATTCACAATTGCAAAGATGTGCAAACAACCCAAGTGCCCATCAATACATGAGTGGATTAATAAAATGTGGTATATGTATACCATGGAGTTCTACTCAGCCACAAAAAACAACGGTGATATAGCACCTCTTGTATTATTCTGGATAGAGCCGGAACCCATTCTACTAAGTGAAGTATCACAAGGATGGAAAAACAAGCACCACGTGTACTCACCATCAAATTGGTATTAACTGATCAATACTTAAGTGCACATATGGTAATAACATTCACTGGGTGTCTGGCAGATGGTGGGGGGAAGAGGGGATGAGTATATACACACCTAATGGGTGTGGTACACATCATCTGGGGGATGGACACACTCGAAGCTCTGACTCGGCAATATACTTAACCTAAATATTTGTACCCCCGTAACATGCTGAAATAAAAAAAATTTAAAAAAATAAATAAAACTCTCAAAACTACTCAATACTAAGGAAAAAAAACAAAACTATAACGTGCAAAATATTTGTGCATTTGACCAAAGAAGATATTTGAATGACAAATGAGCAATTTGTATCAAAAAGATAATCAATATCATTAGTAATTAGGGAAATGCAAATTAAAATCACAATGAGATATCTCTACATACATATGGAATAGCTAAAAAAGTTTTTTAAAAAACTGATAATAACAAAGTATTATTAGTGGAACCAAAGTATTATCAATGGTGAAGATGTGGGACAACCACTTATGGTAATGTAAAGTTGCACAGTCTTTTTGGAAAACAGTTTGGCAGTTTCTTCTAAAATTAAACATGAACCAATCATACAACCCAGCCATTCTATTAGGCATTTACCCATGAGAAATAAAAGCATAAGTCCTTGCAAAGAATTGTACACTAATGTTCTTAATAGCTATATTGGTAATAACTAAAACCTGCAGACAACACAAATGTCCATCAAATGTGAATATATAAACAAACTGTGGTATATCCATACAATGGAATACTAATTAGCAGTAAAAGAAATAAACTACTGACACATACACCAACATGGATGAATTGTAAAATAAATATGCTGAATAAAATAATATGGAAGAACACATAGTGCATAATTTCATTTATATAAAATTTTAAACAATGCAAACTAATGTATTATGACAGAAATCAGATCAATGGTTTCCTGGACATGGGATAGAGGAAGTGAGAAGAGATAGAGTGTCCAGGGAGGTGTGAGAAGGAAAAATTACAAAGGGGCATAAGGAAGATTGGAGGAGTTAATGAAGAATAGGTTTATTATTATTGGTTGTGGTAATGGTTTTACAAATGTATACACATGTCAAAATTTATCAAATTATAAACATTAAATATTATATGTCAATTATACCAGAATAAAGCTGGTTATTTTTAAGGCTATAGTAAACATTATACTTAAAGAAGAAATTTTACAAGCATTGCTTTTAAGTGTTAAGAACAAAACAAAAATGCCCTCCATCACTGTAGCTGATTGAACACTATCATAGGTCCTGGATAACTCTATAAGAAATAAAAAGGATAAGAAACTCATGATTAAAAGGGAAAAAGATTTCTATATTTGCAGAATATATCATTATTTGCCTAGGAGGGAAAAAACAATAGAATCAGTAGAGAAGGAAGATGACAAGAAATAAAAAGGGAAGAAAGTAGGGGAAAAATGAAGGATACAGGACGAAGGAAGGGAGAGGGAAGTGAGGGAGAGAGGGAGGAAAATACAGATATTAATTCTCATACACAAAATACACAAGCCTTGTATGAACAACACTTAAAAATTTTGATAAATAACACAGGAGATGATATAAACAAATGGAGAGTCTTTCCACACATTAGAAGGCACATCTTAATAGAAGATGTCAGTTGTCTCATATTAATCTATAAATTCATTGCAATCTCAAAGTTCCAGTTTGAATTTTATTTAATCAATAATTATTTTATAAAATTTTCGTGGAAGAATAGAATTCAATAAATAGCATTGTTTATGGTGTTAGGAATTTGAAGAGGCTCTGGGTGTCCCTTTGTTAGAGATTAAATTAAATAGAGTAAATGCTAACCATGGAGTACCTGTGACTTCTTAAAACAAGGGACTTGATGTACACATAACAGTATGGTGGGCTGTAAGTACATAGTGCTGGGAAAAAAATATTAGAAACAATGAGATCTATAACAATGTATTATGAAGCAATGGAATATATATTCACTCAAAACAACAATTCTTATTTTGGGTGAATGTATATTGAACACATGTAAACAAATGGTACACATTGAACACATTACAATGATTACCTGAGATAGGGAGAGACTGGGAGTAGGAAGTGAGGAGAAAAGGAAATAAATAAATAAGAGGAAGATTATGTACAGATCAAGGACAATAATCTGTCAGGAAGTGAACTATGTGATTAACTCAACCCACTGCATCTGAACTCCTATTAAAAGCAAACAAAGTAATTCATTAAGGAGGAAATGTACTTTAATATTTGGAAGTTCCTTCTCTGGTTGGCACGAATTTAATGACATAAAATTACATTTTCTTTTCTATGGATAAAGTAATTCTACTTGGATCTACATTGTATTAGTTTTCTACTGCTACCTAACAAGTTATGACAACTTAGCATCTTAAAGTCACATACATTTATTATTTCACAGTTTATGTGGGTGAGGAGTTTGGGCACAGATAAGCTTGGGTCTTCTGCTCAGGGCCTTAGAAGGTTGCAAACCAGGTTTGGGCCAGAGTGCATTTTCATCTGAAGGCTGGGCTGGGGAAGAATCCATATCCAATACCATTCAGGTTTTTTACAGAATTCATCTCCATGTGGTTGTAAGGCTGAGTTTTCTATTTTCTTCACGGAAGTCCAAAAGTTCCTACACAAGTGCACACGCACACGCAGTCACAAATACACACACAGCCTGTAATGTAATTATGGGAGTAACATCCTATCACCTTTCCCATATTCTATTGCTTAGAAGCAAGTCAAAGGTCTCACACACTCAAGGGGAGGGCATGAACATGAGGACCCCTCCTACACGTGGCAGACATACATGTTTGTCTGCCATGTGTATGAACAATATTCACACCATCATATTACTGTAAATGCTGTTTTACAGCTTTTCGATTTTTAGAATCCACCTACAAAGTATAGAGTTAAGAATAGTTATTATAAAGTTGATAAAAATAGGATAGACAGAAAGTATCAAAAGATATGTTCTAAATTGGATAAATGAAAAAACAGAGAGTGCACTATCTAAAGTCATAAAGGAAGCCACTGGAAAAAATAATACCAAAAAAGGGGAAGGATTTGCTGGTAGTGTAAATAGAATAAATTCTTCCATCTTTTATAAAGCGCATCCATATTGGCTGGTAGTAAATCTAGAAATCAAGCCACAGATATACTATTTGAATGGTAATCACTGGAAGAAGCGAAAACCAGAAACTATTAATGTTTGCTTATGTGGCACAGAACAGTGGAGGGGAACAGAAGAGAGGAGAAGAGACTTTTAAATTTTCTTTAGATCCTTCTGCTAACCTTAATATTTTTTCATGGCATTATTTTTTTATTACTTTCAAATTTGCTTTAAAAAATAAGACATTTTAGAAATTGGATGGTAATATTTACATCCTCAAATATAAACGCTAAAGGGAAACATAAAGATTATATACATACCGTCTCTCTCATTTTTATAACTGGAGAAATTAAGTCACAGAAAAATTAAATTGTTTACTCTGGGTCACCCAGCTGATTCTAGACACATCCATGAATAGAAACATGGTCTCCCGATTCTAAACCCATTTCCCATTCTTATATAATACACTGTTCAAATATATTTAATCAAAAAGCAAGAAAGCTCAGTTCTGGGTTCCAGTTTTAGATCTGCCAACACTCTGCCTTGGGTGAGTCATTAATTGAACTTCACTTTTCTCATATATTAAGCTCATGATCACGTATATGTCTGTGGTTTTCAGCTGTTTTAAGCAGCTAAAGTTATTCTTTATATGAAATATTGGAGTCTCAGAGATAGCAAAAGCTCAAATGAAAGGAAAAATAATCAAACCTGAGCTTCTCTGGTTGAACACTTCAGGCTTTCTGGAGCTTCTTTGAGATGTCTGGGGCTTTCAGGTCCATGTATGCATAAACCATCAAGCTAGGTTGTGATTGAGGGGCTCTGGAATGGGGCAGAGAGCCTGAATTTCTAGCAAGCCCTCAGGAGATGCTAACGTTGCTGGTCTGATTATTACCTGTGTACGATGTCACTTGATGTCTCTTCTAATGCTTGTATGGAATCTCTACTACTTCTACTATTCAATATCCATTTTTATACTTTTATGTGTCTCCTTGACAACAGAGACCAATCATGAAGAGCATTACTGGCTCCCAATTTACTAGTGTAGGAGCTGAAAAAAACAATCTGAATCTGTGTTGCAACACCAGAACATAGTGACAGAGAACATAACCTCTGAGTATGATGGAACTAGACTCAAGTCTCAGTTTTACCACTTAACTTGTTAGGTGACCTTGGCAATTAACTTCATCTTCCTGAGCATCAATCTTTTCATCTGTAAAGGGGGGGATCATAAAAGTAGCTACCTTGTAGGTGGTTGTGAGGATTATAAATGATATTATGCTATAAGGCACTTAGCACAGTGCCTTGAATATAACATACATTTAATAAATGTTAGCCATTAGAGGAGCATAGAAGATATTTTAAATAATCGTTTGTAAAAACTTAACTCTAGTATAAAAGTACCTGTGCATAGAGAATTCCAGCCTTTGGTTGGTAGACCCAAAGCAAAGTTATAATGTACAGAGCAAGAGCATAGGAAGAGTTAGGCAACAGAAATAAACTGCATTGTTTTCACCAAGGCCATGCTGACTATTTATATTCTATCAGGAAGATAGCAGTTTCGTATCATTAGTTAACCAGAAGTGTTTCTTCTAGCATGTCTTTGTAAGAATAAGTTTATAAGTAAAATACAAAGCAAAAGCGAATCTTTTCTAAGTTAATAACTGTCTTTCCTGAAACATTGATTGTATCTCTTTAGTTTATCTGTCCCTTTTATCTGATAAAACTCTACATATATATATATATATATATATATATGTTACAATCATCCTTAAAACGAAGCACGAACATTCTGTCACATCAAATATATTCCCTCTAATATTTTCACCCAGCTAACCATATGTAAATTACTAAAAAATTTTTTTGAAGATTGTATCCTACAGAATTTTAGATTTGAACAGAGGAAATTATTTCACTTATTTAAAAAACATAATCAAGAATACTCGGGTTCCTTCTCACTTCCTTTAAAGTGATACTTCTCAATAACATTAAGAATAACTCATTGTATGGGGTAGCCTGGGAATTAAGTGATTTAGGGCTGAGGCATGATGCTATATTTTGGGAGAATATTGTGCAAAGATAATCTATCCAAGGTATTTTCACATTAATCTGCAATAATCCTAGTTCCAGTGTCAGCCAAATGTACTTTCAAGAAAGCTTAGCTTTGAATACATAGCTAATTTAGAAAATAACAAAAAACTTAATCTGTTAGTAGAATATGAGACAAAAAAACAGAAAATCTTCACTGAATTACCAGTAAATAAAGGTCACACATATTTTCAAAAATAACGATTAATTTATAGGAAGCATATGTATAGCAAAAGGACAACAATGCAGGCAAGAGAGGAATTTTTTGAGCCCTAGTGAGTTTCCCAGACAATATCCAAATAAAGAAGGTAGAAGACTGAGCTCACCCACGTATTCCAATAAAATGTATTTTGTTTTCTTATATTCAAAATTAACATACTGTCATTTTTATAACCTCTAGTTTAAAGGGCATGAGAACTATTTTTTTTCCTTAATTTTACCTCTAATATGTTGTATGACCTTGGACAAGTCATTTAATTTCTTTGAACTTTGACTTCTTCATTCATTAAATAAAGGGATTGCCCATTACGAGTAATTTTTTATATTTATTTAAAAAATTATAAATTTATAAATTTTCTATATTTGTTCTGTGCTCACTATTGTAATCTGATCTTTCACAAGCCTACAATAACACAATTTTAAATGGATAAAGTAAACTGTGTCTGAGAAGGAGTGTATATATGAGAGAGACAGAGAGAGAGAGCTAGAGAGAGGGAAAGAGTTTACACCTGAGAGAATATATATGTTTTTAAATATGGTGAATATTCTTCTTTCTAAAACAAACCTAACTTTTAGTTTGAGTTTTGTATTTACATTGCTACTTCCTGAAGGAGAAGGAACACAGCTTCAGAATGATTCTTCACAGTGCCTGCCATGGTCTCACAGGCATTTAGGGAGTTATGAGGCATCATGCCCATTAGAATTGTTTCTTCCCTAAAGAATTACTCCTTCTTCTCTTCCATGACATTTATTCTTATTTATTTCCCAAAAGACACAATGTCTAATATGGGCTAGGCACTCAATAAATGCTTGCCGAACAGAATTGAATGCTAACCAAAGTAAAACAGAAATTCTTTCTCCTAGTTTAGTAAGCTGCTTTTTCTTACTTTGATGTCTCAGTGTCCGTCATACCAACGAAGTCTGCACTTTCTCTAGTTCTCAGCCTAGAAACCTCCTGCAGCTCAGCCACCTGCTTCCTGATCAAGTTAACCAGTATGTACCTCCCACACCAGATGGCTCCCTTCTCCTGCCTTTGCTTGGCAAGAATTTACAAACATATTTCCACATGTCCAGACTGGGACATGGACAGACACATCCAAGGGTCAAGGCTTTGTGTGGGCATCAGTAGAGGAGGACCAAACAGCCTATCTGAACTTGGAAGATCTGTGTGTCTTGCCATTTTGCATTCTCTTTTTGTTTAAGCTATCCTTTTTTTTTTTTTTTTTTTTTTGCATACAAATATTTTGTATTTTGTTCTAGAAGCTTTGTTTTCTTCAAACTTTCTAATTCTTCACAAATTTTTCAAGGCTCACCCAACAAAACCATATAAGAGAACTGAAAATATTTTTTGACTCTAAGTTTCATATTTGACCTCACAATTTTGTGTTACCTGATCATCAATCCCAACCCCACTGTGATAGCGAGATTACAAATGGAGTGCTTCTTCAGGGTAGCTGTAATTAACAGGTTTCGGAGGGTAAGAGTGTGTGGAGGAGGTTGACTTTACAAACTGCTTGGAAACCAACCTGGCAGATGACTTGTACAGTCTATAAAAACAAGCTTTACTATCCACATTTCAGAGAGTCCTATCACTTCACTCCTTTTGATTCAAATTCTTTTTATTTATTTATTTATTTTTTATTTTTATTTCAGGGTATTACGAGGGTACAAACATTTTGGTTACATTTTATGTCTTTGCCTCACCCAGACATAAAATGTAACCAAAATGTTTGTACTGAATAGGGAAAAATCGAAACCATTCTCACTTAGGACTGGAACCAGACAAGGTTGCCCACTATCTCCACTTCTATTCAGCATTGTGCTCGAAATCCTTGCCACAGCAATTAGACAAGAGATGGGTATTAAGGGTGTCCAAATGGGGGCAGATGAGATCAAACTCTCATTCTTTGCCAATGATATGACATTATATCTAGAAAACCCCAAGGATTCATCCAAGAGACTCCTAGAATTGATAAATGATTCAAATTCTTCAAAAGTGAACAGAGTTGTTCAAAATGGGAGTATAAACATATCACTGGAATTGAAAGAACTTTATTTCCTCTTGGTTCATCTGTTCCACAGCTGAAGGAAGGAAGCAAGTGTACTTCCGCCTTAGCTCCTTCAATCACATTCTACAAACTAATGGACAAAGTGAGGCTGTAAGTGAAACTTGGCACCCTCGTAAAGAACAGAAACAAGATTTAATTCTGTCCCTCTTTAACAACCACCTTCCTTCCTTGAAAAATCAGTGATGTGCTGGGGCCAATTAGCTCACTTAGTTGATTAGATCCATGGTCTCAAAATATAGCCTGGGAATAATGAATCCTTAACATATGTTCGCAAAGGTACCGTGATGTTTACGTTATTGCAGAGCCTAATCTAATAACTGCAGAGTCTAATCTAATAACTGCAGAGTAAACTAGTATTTTTTTTTACAGTTTTTGATAGAAACCTTTTGTTGATAACATTTGAAAACTTTTCAACTCACCCCCTCTGTCCAGTGAAGTTCCATGGGTTGTTCAGTTGGTGGGATAGTTGGTTCTACTGAAAGTCACCAGTTGCTTTGAATGGTCCCTGGATGTTTCTTGACGTTACTAGGGCCGCTGTATGTAAATTCAGTAAATATAAATGTATATACTTACGTATCTTTCAACCTCACAAAATTATCCTCCACCCACTTGGAGAAGGAAATGAGGAAATCAAGAAAGATGACGTCCTTGAACAATTTTCACTCCTACACACATTTTTCTCTCCTTGAAATAACAATCATGGCAAAAGCTTTAAGATCAATCAGTTTCACAGCTGGCAGGAGGGAGAATATCTTACATATCCATCATTTTCTTAAACATTCTCCTTTAATTCAAGGCGATCCTCCCATTTAGGATAGTCTACATATGAAGCACAATGTGCCAGCACAGAGGGTTAACACAAACACATTGTGAAGATTACTAATATTTGCAGCTGCTCCCATTGTTGTTGACTGACTCCATTATTCCTCACTTGAACCAGCCCTAGCACAATGCTCTTCCTGTGGATCAAAAGTCCTCAAGCTAAAAACCAAAAGCTTGAAAGAACAGAAAGTAATGAATATAAACATTACTTTTCAATCACTTCGCTTACTTCCAAAAGCATTGATGCATTCATTTTTATTACTTTCCTAAAGACACTTTCTCTAAATTGCTCTCAAGAAATATTTAATAGCTGAGAGAAGAAGTCAGAGAAAAATGGAATGAGAGAGAGAGAGAGAAAGAGAGAGAGAGAAATGAGGCCCAGATAAAGACTGGTGATGTTCTTAATAGGCAATGTTTACGGCTGCCTACCCAGTATCTTTTTAGAAAGGCTCCTCTGCCCCTTAAATTTCCTTACTCTCCAGCTTACTAAGGTTCAAAATGCGTTAATCAGACTTACATGAGTGAATTAAAATACTGAGTCCTACTAAAATACAATTGCAAAGTCATGAAAATCTTAAATAAATGATTTATGAGACCCATTCATAAGAATAGATTTTGATTGTAATAATGGAGGAAGAACATGAGGAAATTGGAGATGGATTTTTTAAAAAAGGAGAGGGAAGGACAACACACAGAAAAACTATTCCCTGACCTACCACAAATAAACTGCTATTGCCTACCTTTGAGGTCAGCATTAGGTTTTTAGTTAACAAGAAATAGAATTGCAAATTATTGTCATGCATTCACATTATTTTCCTTCTCTCTCATCTTGGAGCAGTGGCGAAATGGGCAGACTCTGTCATTAGAGTGCCTGCTTTGAAGCCTGGCTCTGCCACTTACATTCTTAAATAATTTTGGACATATCATGAAGCACCGTGCAGTCTCTATTTCCTCATCTGTGAAATGGGTATAATTCATGCACATCTCCTATGTGCATGAAGATTAATGACATGCTGCACAAAAAATGCTTAGTTCAGTGCCTGCCAAATTTAAAAGCTCCAAAAAGTATTTCTGATTATTAGTTTCAAATGGTAATGCCATAAAGAAACAGGGAAACTGTGTAAGAAAATTAAGTAGTAAAAGATTACTTTAAAAAATATATTCCCATGTGATAATAACACCCCCTGTAACTAAGTTCTATAAAAAATCTTAGTTCACTTATCTCAAATAATAATCATCACTTACTGAGCAACTACTAAGTACACAGCACTGTGCTATTTACTATATGCATTCACATTTAATCTAAGACATAGTACCCTGAAGAAAAGCCATGTTCACTGATGTAAAAAAAAAAAAAAAATCAATCACTAATGCAATTGCTTAAAGCATACAGCCAGTCTCCATCATGTTTTTCAATGCCCCCATATGAGATCCCATATGACTGATTCCTTTTAGAGTTTGGTACCAAAAGAAACTTTGTCTTCCCTGCAGAAGCAGTATCAAGGAAACCAGCATAGCACAGTTGTAAGAGTGTGAACTCTGAATCAGAGTGCCCCGTTTGTTCTAAGCATCCCTCTGCCACTCATGATCCTGGTGATCTTAGCCAAACTACTTACCCTCTTTAGCCCAGGTGTCCTCATTTGGGAAATGAAAGTTATGGTGGTAACAACTCCATGGGGTCCAATGAGGACTAAACGAGAGTCTACATGTATAATTTAAATCACTCATTAATATTATATTGTTTTATTATTGCTATTCGATAATAAGGCTTTATATGACCTATAGTTTTTCCCTATTTGTATTGGCTTCCAGAAAATCCTGAACAAAATTGAATCTTCAATTATACTAACTTATCCTTCATAAACTACTTGCTCACTTTGCTTTTATTAATATAAGATTCTACTTTTCTATTTCTATGTTTAGACATTATAATACAATTAACCTTTATCAAAAGTGACTCAAATTACTTTCTGAAGGAGGTAACTCTTTTAAAAATCTCTATTCCATTTCTCTGTCTAGCTGCCACCCTATCTCATCTTCTTCATGCTCAAACTTCTCCTAAGGGTTTTCTATGCTCACTATTTACTTTCCTTTCTCTTCATACCTCTCCAGTTGAATTTTGCTTCATTGTGATCCAATCACACCACTGAAGTGTCTCACTCTAAGGTCACCAATGCCATCCAAGTAACTAAATCCAATGTATATCTTCAATGCTCCTCTGATAATACCACCAACAGTACTCATCACTGTGGATCACCGCTTCCTTTTTTTTTTTTTTTTTTTTTTTTGAGACAGAGTCTCACTGTGTTGTCTGGGCTAAAGTGCCGTGGTGTCCTAGCTCACAGCAACCTCAAACTCCTGGGCTCAAGTGATCTTCCTGCCTCAGCCTCCCGAGTAGCTGGGACTACAGGCATGCGCCACCATGCCCGGCTAATTTTTTCTATATATTTTT
>CAUYRB010077960.1:0-44026 GCA_963574695.1 Propithecus perrieri
CTGGACAACTAAAAATATGTACAGAAAAAATTAGCCAGTCACGGTGGCGCATGCCTGTAGTCCCAGCTACTCGGGAGGCTGAGGCAGTAGGATTGCTTGAGCCCAGGAGTTTGAGGTTGCTGTGAGCTAGGCTGACGCCACCGCACTCACTCTAGCCCGGGCAAAAAGAGTGAGATTCTGTCTCAAAAAAAAATAATAATAATAACAGTATATCCCCTCTTACTTAAGCCATAGTAGCCAAAGTGTGTGTTTGTTTGTAACTGAATGTATTCCTGACTAATACAGAAGCATTAGGAAGAGATAATGATAGAAGCCCTAGGAGGAGATGAGATTATCCAGGGAGAGTTAAAGATTAAGATAAGAGCATCTAAGGCAGAATCAATCATGGAAAAACTGATATTCAAGAAAGAAGAGTCTAAAATAAAATAGCTTTAAGAAATAAACAGAGAAGTAGGAAGAAGCTAGAAGAATGTGGCACCAGCGGATCTCAGGAAAGAAGGCGTTATACAAAGTGGAGGGGGTGTAATAGAGTCAAATGGTGCAGAGAGCTCAAATAAGAAAATTCAAAACACTCATTTAGATTTCATGATTAGTTGTCCAGTGACCTCAGAAAGAGCAGTTTCAGTGAAATTTAAGCAATGGAAACCATTTCACAGCAGGTAAAGGAGTAAGTGGAAAATGAAGAAATGGAGAAAAAGAGTGTATACATTTCTTTCAAATGTTTTTCTGTAAAGGGGAGGAAGAAATCAATATCTGTTGGGCATTGTAGGATTGTTGAGGATCTAAAAACTATCTTTATTGGTGATAGAGGGGTTACTTATTGCTTTTGTTAAGGTGTTTCAGTGCTAATAAAAAGAATATTCAGTGGAAGATGGTCCCAAGAAGGCTGCAGCATGGCAATTACAAGCAAATGAAGCATTTGTTCTATCAAAAAAAAAAAAAAAAAAGGATGGATACAGATGTTGCTTTGTTTTAAGATGCCATAGGAAGTTGAAGATCTCCCTTTCACTAACATGAGAGAGATGAGGACATCTGAGAAGATTAATGGGAAAGTTGGAGGGATAAAAAATATTATTAAAAACAGATTTGAATGAGAATCTTGAAGAAACAGCTACTAAAGTGAATTTGTGTGTGTAGTTGAGAGAAAGATCAAAATTAAAGAACATAAAATCGGAATAGCAACTGTCCACGTGATTGCAAAGTTTTCTCTATCAGCAGGTTCTCATGATCATGAATAGGAAGAAGAGATAACTGGACTCATTTAGGTTAGGGTTCTACACTGCTGGCTGGATGGGCAGGCAATGGAACAATAATGTTTAGAATAGTACAGGCAAGTGTAGTTGGTGTGATGAACTAGATTATTGCATCTGTGTTGGAGGGAAAGGGATGCAGCTAAAGGGTTAATAAAGAAAAGTTGAAAAGTGGAATTCTGTGATTCATAATCTGTTTAAAGGATAGACTTAGTGGGACTAAACCAAGTGAGGAAAGAGGATATATGGAAGTATGATCAGGTATTAGGATAATTTTACGTATGAAATATGACTTAGTATATATATTTAAAAAAGAAGACTTAAAGAAATGTCTTATCTTCACAGAAGTCATGAAGCAAGCCTACAGTTGTCCAGGGACTGAGCAAATCTCTACACTGCTTTTTATTTACAGTTAGTTGAAATTTTGTTATGTGATTTTTCTTAACAAGCTAAAAATTGGAAGAGCTGTTCTGTGTCTACATGCACAAACAGTAAATTAAATCATTCCCCAAAGTAATTACTAATTTATCAATTGTATTTCACGGGTTTTCTTTAGAGATACCAAATCATAATTTTTTACTAAACTATTTTTCTCAAATTGACTTGTGGCTATGTAAAGGTTCCCATTAAGCATTCATGAACAATCAATTTTGGCTTTATATAAACTTAAAATAGCTTATTTAGTACAGTGTAGACAAAACTGCCTGATGATTTTTGATTTGATACTTTATTGTCATAAAAAGACAGCCCCAGAGAGCTCTCTCTCCAATCCTTGGTTTCCTCTACCACTTTCTTCTAATTACTGATAAGGCTAATCAAATAGAAAAGCAATTCCAGCCCAGCAAGACTGTTACTCCTTCTATCAAACCAAGTTCACCCAGGAATAATTGCTGTTCTGACAACTGCTGTAGCTTTCCTTAACCCCCTACAGTGACCTCTGTAGCTTCTAACTTCTCCAGCATTACTAAAATGTATTATCTTTCAATGAGAAAATCATTGATTTGTGAACATATAGCCAGTCTAAACTTGTTCGGAAAGGTGGGCAGCAGGACGGCCTTCATTTTCACTTCATTACACGCCCAGCATTTTATCAATGCAGCCACATCAAGATCTACAAATTATGTATTAAGAAGAGAGATCCACAGGATATGCCTTCCTGGGATTTTTTTTTTCTTTTTTTTCTTCTTCGGCTGCTTTGGAAATTCATAGATTGAAAGTAAACAACATGTGTGTGTCCTACATGTAAAAACCAAAACTCTTCCCATAGAAAAGCTAAGGGGATTGATTGAGTACTTACTTAAACCCACTTTTGAAGATTTCATTCATTTTCTGAAGATATTAAATTATGATTTAGTATTTTATTATAGGCAAAGAGCCTAAATTGTAGATATTATTTATTAGCTTTTTTAAAGATTTATATTACATAGACAATGTCTATACTTTGCTGACAAAGTTTTATTCACATATTGGTTTTGTATGTCAAAGAGATATTCTTCTACAACTTTGCTTTTATCAGAGATTTTTAAGTGTTCTTAAGTGAGAGCAAATTTAAAATAATTTAGTTATATGTCCAATTTGGTATATAGAAAATTTTATTCCTTTAATAGACATGTAAGTTTCCACTTTTACTACTTCTTACTGATGCTATTTTTACCACTTTACTATATTAACTTCTTACTAATAACTATGTCAAAAAATATTTGAGTTTCTTCATCTGAATTAATCAAGGGAAATTACTAGCCCATTTATTAAAATTTATTTTTAAAAACATAACTCGGTTTTATAATAATAACTTATAAGAAAGACAATGGAGTTTCCATAGGGTACTATGGTTCATATTTAAGACCACATCTGTTCCTGTTCACTGTCTTTCACTCTACACACTCTTTGAAAAAGTATTTTACAGCATCAAAGGACTAGATCAAATTATTAGTCAACTCCTGTATTTGGAGGTAAGGAAGATTTTTTTTTTTTTTAATCGAAGGACTCACTATATTATAGGTACTTGAAATAGCAGGTTGTTTTAAGGTACTTCTGCTTAATCCACTCCCACCCCCCAAAAAAACCCTCCGTTTTACTTTTGTAGAGATTAATATTCTCTAAAATGCTCAGTTGGTGAAAATCCTAAAATGAAAGTACTAAGAACCAAAAATCTGTATCAACCTAAATTAGGACACAGTGCTCCCTTCTCCTCAATCCCTTTATTTGAGTCACTTTGCAAAGCAAATAGATAAAGCCCAAGCTCTTTCTCTGTATGCGTTTTTTTGGTCTCAGTGCAGCTGGGGAGAGATCACAGTGCTTTCAATCAATAGCCTCTCAAATTCCTCAATTACTTTATTCTCAAGGGTCTGTAAGAGAGGTGAAAGGTCTTTAAGGTCTCAAACCCATAAGTATGATGTGCATTCATAAAGCTTACATCTGTTGCAGTGTTGACTGGGCTTGCTCTTTGTTTATCAATTATCCATTTAAAGATGCAAAAAGACAAAATAATGCAAACAAAATAACGATAAATTAGCCATTTTGCCTGAACCTTTCCCTTAGAAAATGCATATTAGTGTAATAACCTACATAAACTGATTGTTTTTAACCTTACACCATTATAGTACTCTGTGTAAGCAATGAATATGAATTAAAACTGTCACTATAGTGCATTGAGACGCTTTTAAATTGTGTGTTATGTCAGTGTTTTGATGCATCTCTAAAGGAAGCACATACCACATGAAAATATTCTCACTTCTCAGAGAATAGAAGTGGCATATTCCCAATTTTGTCATTTGGTAGAAAAATGAAGCATTTTTCTTCTCTCCTTGAATAGCAAGGAAAGCCTAAACAACATTTTTGGCAGATCAAAACAAGTAAAGACCCTTATAAATCTTGGTTCTGCTTTGAGAGCTTGTAAGAATCAGATATCAGATATTTTGAGTGACTCTACATTATTATAATAACCACATGAACTTTACCATTTTACTCAGTTCTTTAAAAGCATTAATAATCCAATACACTTTGTTTTTGTTGGGAGGGGTTTTGTTCAGGATGTGCTGCATATATTAATAGAGGCATTGCTATTATATTAACTAAATGAGACACATAGTTTAATCTATATTGAAGTTTTATTTGATCATAATTACTATTTATAAATATCTAGTGAGATTTTATATTTTATTACATTAAAATACTTTATTTCAGGGAAATATATAGAAGTGTATTTACTTAATATATTCACATTCCAGTAGCTATCTCCTTTTAAAATTGCTGCAATAGTTTCCCTAAGAGAGCTAACATTCTTCCCAATCTTCTGTCTACAAAAGAGCTAATGTTTCCCCCAATCATCTCCATATCTCATTGTCATATAATAGAACCGTAGGTGACTCAATGAGTTCCTTCCTCACCAAAAGCAACCCATGACATCACTGTGTCCCTACAGAAACATTAGAAAACAGTCTTAAAAAAAATGGAGCTGCTAAATATTTAATCCTGACTAATAGCTGCACTAAGGCAAAACAATTAGTGAATTTATTAGCCAGGGTTCAATCTACATGTCTATTTTTAAAGATAAATATTTATGAGACTATAACTTATGTGTTTATTACAAAGTCAGGGTATGGAAGTAGTGACTAGACGAGAGTTTCTTCTGTGAAATGCAAGGCTATAAAATTCTGAAACTACTACATAGATCAGATGCATTTTCCTTTTTAAAGCCGGTAATGACCTCAATCAAGTTCAAGCATTTTAATAAAAACACATGGTTTACATCAAAAACAAAAGGATGAATTGGATTATCATTCATGAAAATATTATTTTTTCCGAATTTGGACACTTGATAATTTAGCCTTTATAGATGATGTTTTATTATTCTAAGATCTTATGACCGATATTATCCTTTAAAAAAACAAATGAAAAGGTTGTTTTCTTGTTCACCAATCTTAATATTAACATTTTTTGGTAAATATATTATTCTAATAGATAAAAACAAATATGGAACAATATAGATAGAGTCTTTTTAGTATAGCAGATAAAAATCAATTCATCCCTTTCACTTAATCTTTTTCACAAAAGTGGGATTATTAGGAATATTTGCTGAAATGATAAGCACCATACTACTACAAAATATATCTCCTAAACCTATAGGTATGGCCCATGGCAATTATATGTAGAAAGACCATATGTAAATACCAATATATAGTTTTCAATGTTTTTTCTCATGATTTTCATTGTTCCACGATATTATAACTGCATAGGAATCTGAAGATGATGGACTTAACATAGATTTATTGATGCAAGAAAAATTTTGCTTAGGCTATTTTATAATCCCATAGAGATAGGAGTTTCCTTTTGAAAATTGTTTCTTTAGTGACCATCATTACCTGAAATCAAAGCAATTTCCTATTGACTACTAAAGAGGATGATGTGAGTTGCATCACAAAGTAAGAAAAATATGAGGAATGGATGGCAAATATGAAGAGCGTTTTCCACAGTATCAGGAGCTCCTGGGGGATGACACTGCCCTAGATAAGAGATGATTTCCATCCAAGATTTAACTTACTAAGTCAAGGCTGAAGCACATGGAGTTGTAGTCACATACTGTTAAAATAAAATTGTGCCTTTCAAAATACATAGACATATTTTAAAGGATAATTTATCTTGTGAAAAATAAACATTAAATTATGTGATTTATTTTTCTTTCCCAATAAAATGAAGGATTTTGTAAGGAGCATTCTTATGGGCCTCTTGACCAATAAATGAAATTGCATTTTATTGAGAAACTTAGAAAGCATAAGGTTTACTATTCACTGCATCATTTAAATTGCAGGGGCAAAGATAAAATGATTCATTCTCTCCTGTTTGGGATAGATAGCTGAAAGCTCTACTAAACATAAGAAAACATAATATATTTGAATTATATTTACTGTCCAGGGAGTGTTGTCTGGAAGTTTCATATGTTAAATATGAGTTTAATTTGAGCATTTCCATTTTTCCAATTTAGGTTGAGCTAAGTGTTCTTATGACAACTTATGTTAATAAAGCTAAACCCCAAAGAGTTTATTCAATGAACCAAGGAGCAATGAATTCCTCCATGAGGGAGATGATGTCATAAGCAACATTGATTACTATTGCTTTCTCTGGTGTCTGGAATTTTACTGGTTATTTGTCTAAGTGCATAATAATTTTTAGCATTCCTGAATTATTTATTATATTGGTGTTGGCTTCCACAGGTATCTATTATGAGATATTGCATAGAATTTCACAGCAGTACTCTGAAATCACACTGAAAATTGATACATATATGCTGATTTACATGGCTTCTAATACATTACCTCTTGTTGCCTCTGAACACTGCTTTTCTATAAGCAATATAATGCACTGAGAAGCCATAAAAGGAGTGGCAGCTGCACTGTGGAGAGTCGGCCCATTTAAAGACTAATTTTACAATCACGGCTGTATGTCTTCAAAATCAACCACAGAGACTCTAGATCACAAAGTCCTAGTTCTCTTGATGCCTAGTGCATTTGAGCAACTTGACAATAAAAGTCAATGATATTTTGCCAAGTGATAATATAATTTATCAATAAAATAAAAACAATTATCTTAAAGTAGAAGAGACTTTAATATTTCAAAGATGACTTTAGGGTATAAAAGGGGGTATTTGAAATTTTAGACAAGTAAGTGACATACAGAGACATGGCATTTAAATCTATCAATCTGCATTTCCTGAATTTTATTTTGTATCTATATTTTCTCTCCACTCCACCCTATAAGCATTCAAGTTTTCCTTGAGAAACAAATCTAATAAGCATATCTTGAGTCAGAAAAAAAAGACCCAAAATTTCCATTAGGAGGAAAAAAAAAATAGGTCAAAGACAAGGAAATAATTTCCAACAAGTTTTCTCCTTTTCTACTTTAGCTTCTAAAAAATAGCTCTTCTTTGTTAATGTGCTTTTCCTCTATGAAATAGCAATCTTCAGTCATTTACAAATTTGAGGACTAGGGGAAAACCAAGCCAGCAGCTGATTTTCCTGGAAGCTCAATGGCCTGACGTGATTTAGGCTTCCTGTCTTACGAGAGCACAGTGAATCATGACAGCTCCTAGTGGTCCCTGGATCTCCCTGAGCTTTCATCTCTGCCTTGGTTTCTCTAAGAGCCAGTCTTATTTATTGTTCCTGCCTGTACTGAGAACTGGCGCTTGGGGAGTTTGGCCTCCCTGCTTGTTCAGGCAAAACTAACAAAAGGAATACCGTTTTGCAGATTTTGACAATTTTTAGATGTCTAGCTGTGGATACTTGAGCTGTGAAACTGAATATGTGTGGTTGCTTTGCACGGTGCAAATAAAAACTGCTTCTTCAAAATTGTCATTAAAACACCAGGATTTTCTAGTGAACTGTATTCTTCCTAAAATATGGATAGTTTATCTTTTGAGAGTCGATGGCTGCTTTTATTTAGTAAAAATCATTTCCTTTGTTCCATTTCTTTCTGTCACATTATTCAAGGTAATAAATACTCTATGGCAGACACTGCTCCTAAGGGAAGTCTGTTTAAACCCAATTGGGGAAATGCTGAACTTTATATATTCAAAAGCTCTCTATCATCCAACATTGTACTGTCGTGGCTGATTCCTGTGAATTATGTGTTTCTTTATACCTAAAATAGTACCCGGCAAAAGTCTACTTTAGAGTAAGCAAGTCACATTTCATGTATTTGGAAACGAACATTTTGCCAAACTTTGATATGTTTTTTAAATATCAGACTTAACAGTATATAAATTTTCCCAGGCAGTATGAAAAGATGAAAATGTACAATTTCACACTTTCTAAATTCCCTTAACGTGAAGCTTTTCTGGTCACTAACCATTTCTTGCTGACCTTTATGGTTTTGCCCTGAGTGGAAATGGACAGTGAACTGAAAAATCCATGAGCTCATGAATGAAATAAATTAATTAACTGTGCACATCAGAGTGAAGACTCATGGATTGTTAAAGGGGTTCTCCTCTACACCCCATTAGAATTGGTGCTTTTGGTTATGAAGTTGTGAATGTGTTATTCTACAAATTAAAAGAAATATAAAACCTAATATTTGGCTGTGATAATCAGATCACCAACCAGTTAACAGAATAACATATGCATTTTTTGGTTGTAAAAATTTAAAACTAAAGAAAAAATAAATGTCGTGGAAAGGGACCTCTTTCTCTCTGAATTAATTGCCTACTATCTCTCCCAGGCTTGTTTTCACAAAATTTTGAAAATTCTAAGTGAAATTAATTATAAAAGAGTGACCACCGCTAAAAGCAAAGCCCAGGAGTGGGGATCTTCCAACCATTTGCAAATGTAGATTGATCTTATTCCCATTTTGCAATTTTATAACGTTAATGTGAAGTTGTTATTTGTGGCAAGAAATTCACTATGTATCAATTTAGAATTTCAAAGTTGGAAAAAACCTTAAAGGTCACCTAATCTAACTCTGTGGTAATTCTTCAATTCCATGAAACTGTGTAAAAATTAGGCAGAATGTTGCACTTTCTGGGATAGCAGAATGTCACATTATTCTTGGATTCATTATTGATTCAAAAATTATTTTATAGCTCAAGATAATGACTCTAATACTTTCTTAAACAAAATACTTCTGACATTATTGAAACCAAAATTGATAATTTGATCAAAAATGAGATATCATATTCATTTGAAACAATGAACAAGTATGATTACAATAAAGTCCCTAAAAATAAATAGGAAGAATAAAGTCTGTTTATCTTAAAACATAATAAAAATTAAATCATTTTACAGTATGGTATTTACATATATATAGTCATATATAGACAGATAATATATAGAAATAGATTTTATAGACTATAATATACTAAAAAGGATAAATTAAAAAATTAAAATTTATTACAAGATAATATTTTTAATAATTGGGGTGATATAATTATGTGTAATAAAAAAGATAACTATCTCAGACATAAAATTAAATTACTAATGAATTAATGAATTTAAAATTAAACTATTTTTCCAATTACTCTTGCAGTGTAACAAACTACTTAAAATTTAGAGACATAAAAGTCGCCAATATTTGGGGTCCCATGGGGAAAACTGAACAGCTGGTGGTGGGTGGGGGCTGGAATCATCTGGAGGTCACTATTAATTTCTCTGGCCCTTGATTGGGACCTCAGTTGATGCTTTTCATCAGAGCCCGCATGTGTGGTCTCTCTCTATGACCTGGGTTTCCTCACAGGATGGCAGCTTCAGGGTAATTGGACTTCTTACCTGGGGGCTCGGGAGTAAACATCAAGTGGCTAGGCAGATAAGGCATAACTTCTATTGGCTACTATGATGTAGCCTCGGAAGTCACAAAGCTTCATTTTTGCCAATCTTTCTTTTGAAGTAATCACAGTCTGCCTAAATTCACCAAGAAGAGATATAAACTCCCCTGTTTGATAGAAAGGTGACAGAGTCATATTGTAGAGAGCACGTGGGATGGGAGGTATTTTCACAGCCATCTTTGGGAAATGCATCCTGACACAATATCAAACATTAAAAGAGAAGGTGGAAATGGAAAGAGATACTCGTCAAACTTTCCAAGTGTTAAAAACAGTAGAAAAACTAAAGCTCAGCATATACATATTCTAGGATCAAGTAATTCTCCTGCTACAGTGTACTCAAGAGAAACACTCTTACCAAAAGACAGGCAATAGAATGTTCCTAGAAACTCTGTTTATAACAGTCCTGTTTGAAAAATATTCAAATGCCCATCAACAGTTGAATAGATAAATAAATTAAATAGATTAAAATATCACAGGGTCATAAGAATGAATGATGTACAACTATAATCAATAGCATGAATGAATCTGACAAATATTTTGAGCAAAGGAAGTCAGATATAAAAAAGTTCATATTGTTTGTTATCATTTACCTAAATACAAAAGGAGAAATTAATCCATTCTGTAGAAATCAGAATAATAGTTACCCCTATGCAGGGATGAGGATTTATAACTGGAAGAAAGTAAGGAGGTGATCTCTAGGGGTACTGCATAATGTTTTGTTTCTTTTTTTTTTTTTTTTGAGACAGAGTCTCACTGTGTTGCCTGGGCTAGAGTGCCATGGCGTCAGCTTAGCTCACAGCAACCTCAAACTCCTGGGCTCAAGCGATCCTGCTGCCTCAGCCTCCCGAGTAGCTGGGACTACAGGCATGGGCCACCATGCCCGGCTAATTTTTTCTATATATTTTTAGTTGTCCAATTAATTTCTTTCTAATTTTAGTAGAGACGGAGTCTCGCTCTTGCTCAGGCTGGCCTCGAACTCCTGAGCTCAAACAATCCGCCCGTCTCGGCCTCCCAGAGTGCTAGGATTACAGGCGGGAGCCACCGTGCCCAGCCTTATGCTATATTTTAATTGTTTGTTTACATAACTGTATTCCTCACTATATCATCACCTCCATGAAAGTAAAGACTGTACATTTTGCTTATCACTACATGCTCCAGAACTATATATGCTCACTTAACATTTCTTGAATAAATATATACTATATATGCTTCTGATCCAATATATTAGAAATATTTTTAATTTAGAATCTAAAAATATTTTCTTTTTATACTGTAACCTGAATATGAGCTTCAGACAGTAGCCATCCATTCCATCCAAATAGCACTGATGGTTATAAAATTATTCATTGAAAACTTTCATTTCCTGTGTTATACAGCCAATTTCCTAACTTTCTGCTACATTTTAATTGTATGAATTTGAAGGCCAGCAATATAAGGGAAAATTTATTGGTCAGATTACTATGCTGGATTTATTCAATTTTGTTTTACTTAACTGTGGTATATAGAGTTTCAATTAGCACACTGGCAGCAATAAAATCCTTTGTCAATACATTATAGCAATATTCTAAGCATGGATGAACTTTAGTAGGGACACAAATCATCAGTAATGAAGTGGTCCTTTGACAGATTAAAAAAAAAAACTTAACACAGCAGAATGAGCTAACGTGCATTTTGCTTATCAAGTGGATACTGGGATAAGTTGCACCATCAAGCAGGCTGCAGACTACCAAAGTCAGAGTTGCACCAAACTTTCCTGAATATAACAGTTTGAATTATGTGATGACATTATTCCTCTTTCCCTCTTGGCGAAAACAAATCAACAATTTTGCTTTTAAGAAGGGACGAATTAAAATTATAGAAAGTTAAAATATTTATTTGTGGTTTGATCCTCTTGTTTACTAGATGAGAACGCTACAAGTCAATGGATGAGGTGATTTACCCAAGGTCCTATGCACTGTACATGTCACAAGTGCACCTACTATCCAGTTTTCTGACTCACAGTGACATATATGCATAGAAGTCCCTGTTTAGATTATTGGTTCCAGAATGTGTATTTCAGACTTCCAAGTGGAAATTTGCACAGTTATCCTGTTTCTTGTTTGCTTCATTTCCTGCAGATATACCTGTACCAAGATCTCTATTCCCAAAATATACGGGGCCTCAAACTCAGTTAAAGCCATGTAGGCATAGATAACAGACTCTATGCTGTGCGGCATGAAAACAGAATGGAGCATTAGATAAAATCTTCATAATTTGGGGACTAGTCTCCTGCAGAGAGATAAGAATTACTGCATATTAATCTCCTTGTAGAATATAAAATACTTGTAACTAAATTTTTCTGAGTCAATAGAAATCTTGGATTATGTATTTCTAAGGAGATAATGTTGTTTATTTCATTAAACATACATAGAGGAATTTAAACAAATAGAGAGCAAAGTACAGAGAAGTGAAGGTCCTCACACAGCAGCTATCATGACTAGAAAATTAGCTCAGCATTATTTTAATTTAAAACAGGATATTGTAGTATTTGACAATGCTCTATTAAGTAAGTTGAACATTTCACCTATAAGTTTATTTAAAAGTTAATTTGCTTAGCAATTCCTATAATTTAAAAATAGTTTAAAGGTAAGCTTTAACAAAGCCTGTGTGCAAATCATTATGAAATCTGGATTATTTTGAATTGATGAGATTTTACTATAATAAGAAGGAATTTAAAGTCCTTATCTTTTATTGTTACATTTACTTAGTTTAATCTTTCCTCAATTTTCTACTCACCTAAGAAGCAACTTTATGCTATAATTTTTCTACGGTTGTATACAACAGATTTATGCTAGAGATTTCCCCTCTAAACTCCAGAGGGGTAAAAAATAAATGAGGACCCACTCATTTCTAACTTTGTTAGCTATTCTTACTAACAGTAAGTTGTTTAAAGGAATGAGAGACATAACCACAGAAAGATAAAGAATTGATATGGGAATGGCTAGTTTGATTTTGCTATATCTGTACTTTAGTCTCCCAAAGTATTTTGCATTAATTAAAGTGAATTGAAATTAATTTTATTTTGATATTTGAGAATGTCTTTTTAACTCAAGCCAATAATAGATATTTTTCCTTGAATCATACAAATGATCATATAGCATTGAGGTTAGAATGCAATTTGTGCACTAACACAGCACAGGT
The DNA here is from genome assembly GCA_963574695.1 of Propithecus perrieri. Lineage (NCBI taxonomy): Eukaryota > Metazoa > Chordata > Mammalia > Primates > Indriidae > Propithecus > Propithecus perrieri. Next base: position 12,742 of record CAUYRB010077960.1, read on the forward strand.
TCAAATGACAGTTCAGCTATCTGCTGGGTATGAGATCCCCACTAATTCACCATATCACCTTCACATTTCTCCAGATGTGAAATGAGTATAATGATGCTATTAAATGAGATAACTCAATTGTGGAAGCTAAAGCAACTCCATTTTGGATGCTAATCTGCCATGTTGACTTTTGATTAACCCCTGTTCCAGCAGTGCTTCTAAGATTTCTACTTTACCTACTGTTACTCTGAATCCTGCCCCTATATCACAGCAACCCTGGCCACTGGGCAGATTCACACAGAATTCTTGCCTTTACCTGAGGGGTCAACTTCAATTGTCCTGTGTATTCCTTCCCTACAGTATATAAGCCCTGGGTCTGGAGGGTCATGGCCTGGGGATCTGCCATACCTCCTGGCACGACCTGGGACATGGCTTCTGCTCCTAAGTTCCTATTAAATGTTTCTTTTTGGGAAACTAGATATGCTAAACTCTTTCTTTGGCTTCTCAGCTTCCTCAAACTTCAGGGGTAGGTTTGCATAAATCTGCCCACTGGGAAACAGAAGGTAAAGCAGTTAGGACAGTGACTGACACACAGTGTGCACTGAACAACTAGCTATTAATATTTTTGACTGTTATTTATGATTTGAGAATCACTGGCTGAGATAATATTGCTCTTTGAAAATTAATTAGGTTAGGATACAAAAATGTATCAGATGAAAAAAGCCTCAAAATATAACAAATGTAGCTTTAAAGAAAAATTATATTTTTAAATTACTCCCACCCCTGAGCTTCATTAAATACGAAAAAATAAAAATAAAATGAAAAGAATCACACTGTATAGTCAAAGACAAAAAAAATAAATAATCAAAATCTAAACCACTGATTATGATAAATATCTACCTAACAGAGAGATTGGAATAAAACAAGAGCTCCTCAAAACCAGGAAGAATATAGATTCAGCTAAAAGCATTGAAATGTCCCTATTGAAATGTCCCTATCATGGCTTTTAATTAGAGCTTTTAATAAGGTCTAGAAGCAAGGACCAGACACTGGTTAGCAGTTGCCCCTACGTCCCTCTCATTGCACCCTGTGGAACTGCAGGTGAGGTGACCTAGCAGAGGGGGAAGCAGGAACCCCACCTCTCTTTAATTACTACCCTAAGTTCTGCAAACTAAAGATGTGGGAGAATAAAAAAGGGAGAAGGATAAGTACAGCATGGAGATCCTGATATTAAAAGGCTTTGAGGGTAAATCTATGATGGCTTCTCTCTGAGGGAGTATATGAGAGTAAAAATTGAATGGAAGAGTGGAATAGAGCTCTTGCCATTCCTTCTTTCCACACAATATCATAAAAATACTTCAGTAAACAGCTGGCTCATTCTCGGCAGTAGAATATAACTAGAAAGGACGAGGCTTGAGACAAGGCATATATATGGATAGAGGAGGAGGAAAACACAATAAGCCTAAAGCAAGTGGATAACTGATGTAAAATGGGAAAGCACTGCAGAAAAACAGAGACATTCTTGATAGTTTCAAGTAAATATGCAATACATGTTTCCAATGATAAGAAAGTTTTGTATATTGGCATATATCCTTATTTTATCCTTATTCTTAAATAATAGCTTAACTGTGTATAGAATTACACATTGAAAATATTTTAATTTCACAGTTGGAAGACATTAATTTATTTTCCATATGACCTCTAAGTATTACTGACAAAAAGTCTAAAATTCTAATCATCAGTAACTCTTTAATGTCATGATGTCAAATTTGAATCTTAACATTTTCTATTTGGCTCTAATGTTCTGTGGTTTCAACACCTAGTGTCTTGGCGAGTCTAGGTATGATCTTCCAAGTGAGATGTCCTATTTTTCTTTGGTCTCATTTTTAGTTTCTTTTTGAGAAAACTGTGTTACTCCATTTATTTTTCTGTTTTCTATTTCTAAAAATATCATTAGATACATGTTGAAAATTCTTTTGTGTTCTCTGCTTCTGGCCTTTTATTCAATGTTTTCTGCCTCTATGTCTTCCTTGTGAGCCATTTGTTTACATCTATCTTCCAGTTCACTAATTTTATTTTCAACAATGTTAATCTGACTTCTTAACATGTCTGCTACCCCCCAGCATGGCTATATTGTTTGTTTATAGATGGTTCATTACTGCATTTTTTTCATCGTACATTTTTTTGTGCCTCATAATTTCAATATCTCTCATTAGCTCTGAAAGTTTCAGGCACACTTGTTTTAAAATCTCTTCAGAATGTTCTATTCTCTGGAATTTAGGGGCATGAATACTTTCCAATACTACATCTGTTGGTTCTTTCTCATTGTGAGCTTTGCAATTTTCTACTGTCAGTTTATTCTCAGGATGTTATTTTCCATTAAAGTAGGTGACCTGGGTTTCGAAGTCCTCTCTAAAGATCAATTTTGCCTTTTTTTAAGGGAAATCTTATAATATTCATTTATTCTATAATATTTTTTATTGTAAATTCTCAGCTCATGCTTCCGTATGCACAACATACAGTTGTGTTGTTTGCACACTGGACAAGAGCATCCAGCTGAAGGGATATTGATGGCAGAAATTCAGTCTTGTGTATTAATCATCTATTCTGGTATGGAAAGGAACACCATTTTTGTATTAATAATTTTTATAAAGGATTATTATGGGCTAGCATCAGTCCTGCTCCTCAGCTACATATGACCTCAAGTAGATTTTTAGTTTACATATCACTTTCCTGAGCCAGTGAATGGTGTCTTTTCCAACACATTGAACAAACTAGATCGTCCTTTATGGATGCCAATTTTAGTGGAAATCTAAGTTTCAACTTGTGACTTGCATAGGCCAGATGTATCATCACCCAACCCTGCATAGATGTTTCAACTCCAGCTTCTAGTTTCAAGGCCTGGATATAGACTGGGTGCTCTGTGAGCCATTAATTATCAAATATCACTGTTCTTTCTATTTGCCTCTGCCACTTGGGAATTTTACTTTTTTGTTGTTGTTGTCTGTTTCTTATGTTTTATCCAGGAATCCTATCTGTTTGGAAAGGAAAAGAACAGGCCTACCACATAGAAGTTTTTCACTCCTCTTTTTGAAGGTCCCTCTCCTTGCCTTCATGAATAGCTAACTCTTAGTTTTACCCTCACCTCACTGGTTACTCCTTCTCAGTCTCTATTCTAATAAATGATCAAATGTTGGCATTGTTCTAACTTGGTTATAATCCTTTGGTCTGGATTAATCTGTTGTTTTGACTATATGTTTTTTTCTATGTGGACAAATGTTAGGATTGTTAAAATTCTTTTAAAAATTCTACTCTCTTAAAGGATACGAGAATTCTCAGTGCTCACTTGTTTCCTAGAGACAGGTTGTGTCTCCAAGAGGTAGGACATGTGGCTTGGAAGTTGCATATTTGATGATTATCCAATCTCTCTCTTTTGATCTCCCTGGAGACATTATAACTTCTACTTAAAGTGTGTCTGAGCAATTTTACTCTTTCCTTCACATTGTAATATATACAATAGTGTTGTAAAAATATTTTCATTGTTAAAAAATACAAAAATACAGAAAAGTTTTTCAAAAATCAATTCTATAAAAATAAATAAATAAATGAATAAACAAGCTTAATGTCCACCACTGGGATACTACTTTTAGTGATATTTCATGAGTATCATTTTAATGATCTCTCTATGCTCATATTGAAAGGATTAACAAGATGGAAGCAATTTAATATTTTATTAAAATTCTCTATACATGTTATTTTTAATTAAGTTTAATTTGTATTTGAATTTCAAAGAAAAAAAACCTAAAGGATAGATACCTAATATTTAACCAGGACCACCTCTAAAAATGTTTTCCCCCAATGTAATTATACTTCATGGAATTGATTGTCAATATCTTCCATATTCCTATTTGAAATCTAGATTTTTACTTGAAATCTCCTAATAGAAAGATTTTCTAAACCATATTTCAACAGTATTCAGAAAAGAGAAGAAGCTTCAGTATCCTGTCATCCAAGGACTCATAACCATCTCCAACTTAAATCTCCAAAATGAAACTCTTGCTCTCCACCCACAAGCCTGCTCTTTCCATAGCCTGCCCATCTCTGAAATGACAACTTCATTCTATAAAGTGTTCAGGCCAAAAACTTTTAGGCCTTTTGTCTTCTTACTTCCCCTCATACCCCAAATCCAATCCATCAGTAATTCCTATCAGTTTTGTTTTCTGAATATACCCATAACCCAATCACTTCTGACTAGCAACTTATTAAATAGTTACAATCCTAGTCAAAACCAGTATCATTCATTGTCTATGAGAACTACTGAAATTGTATATTTTTTGCTATAGCATATTGTGTGCCACTCTGAGAAGCATGATGAAATCTTGGGCTGTCCAGCTCTGTCACATCCAGGACATGAATTCTCCCTTTGTCCAGTGTATCTGTGCACTGTGTACGCTACCCACTTGTTAGTCATTTTGTAGACTTCTTGGTCATCAGATTGACCGTCACAGTATTGAAGTGCTTTGTGCTCAAGTAACTCTTATTTTACTTAATAATGGCCCCAAATAGCAAGAGTAGTGATGCTGGCAATTCAGATATGCCAAATAGAAGCCATAAAGTGCTTCCTTTAAGTTAAAAGGTGAAAGTTCTTGACTTAATAAGGAAATAAAAAAAAAATCATACGTCAGAGTGGTTAAGATCTATGGTGTAAGAACGAATCTTCCATCTGTGAAATTGTGAAGAAGGAAGAAATTAATGAACTGTATTTATAGGGTTTGGTACTATCCCAAGTTTCAGGCACCCACTGAGGGTCTTGGGATGTACTCTCTATGGATAAGAGGGAACTAATTATTGATTATTAATTTATTACTAAATTCTTCTTTTTTTTTTGATCTATCTACACAGCTCTACCCAAACAGAATCTAAACTTTACTGTCTCATATTGGTTAAGACGATTCACGCTGGCTATGAAGCTCCTCAAATACTAGTGGATAAAATAATTTTTACCACAATACACACTCCAGGGTATCTTTTTCTTGAAGTAGATACAAAAGTGGCATGTTTGCTGAATGATTTCCCTCATGATCTGGTTGGAATATCATTCTAAATGTATTTGTACATAGCATACAATTCTTTGTTGACATATATCAAAAAGTCTTGATGTTTGTTGGCCACCTTCCCTTTGAACATTCATTCCTTAGATTTTTACCTCAAATGGAGATTACATTATGTTGGAGTCCAATTGAACCAACTTTGTGAACCTATGGCCAGAAAATTGCTTTTTATTATTGGTTCTCATAAAGTATCAACCAGTTCACTGAAGAAGAATGTTTTTGCTACCAGAATAAAAAAGGTGAACAATAATTACAAAGATATAACAGAATTACATAAAAAAAATTCACAAGCTTTTCTTACAGCTGATTCATCTGAGTGTTTTCAGTAGCTCAGAACCGTAGAAAATAGTACTTCATAGGAACAATATATTAGCACAGAATCTTCTAATGATTTCAGTAAACACTGTATCGAGTAAATACAAAAGGAACCCATAAAATTCTAGCAGGTCTATGCCAATGTAAACAAAATTAAGTACCTGAGTCAGCAGCTCCTCATGTAGCAAGTGACTCTATCACCAGTAAAACAAGTGGTAGAGACATAGACATTCAGATAATGAGAAAAAAGATATTTTCTGTCTCCCAGAATTTGAAAAATAACAGTCTATAAACTGACTTTAAGATCAGCTTAGCCCATTCTACCATCAAATAAACTGTATTGATAGTATTATCAGAAGTACAACATTCAGCTTTGAAAAGAAGTATATTTCCATTACAAATATGTCTTCATCCTTAGAAGACAAACAAATCAACAAAACAGACTGATAATACCCAATTTTGCAAATTTTTCTCAGATCTCAGTCAAAATGACTGAGAATGATCTAATTCTCAGTCAAAATGATCTAATTCAAAAATGACACCAAAGGGGCAGTGCATAGATGTTGAATAAAGAGTATCATGGCCCTCTCCACTGAAGCACTGAGTGTGGTGTCAGGCATAAACCAGTACAAGCCCAGTAGGTGGCACTACAGTTGATGCATCACCACCACAATTAGAATTGACTACCCCAAAGGACGAGAGCCCTGGAAGATTAACACACAAATTTTCTGACCTCAGAAGAATTTCAATCATAATTTTGAAATTGGATAAAGAATGTGAAAACAAAAGTTTATAGTGCCACTTTATTCATCAACATAAAACACTGAAAAAAATAAAAATAAAATTAAAAAAAACAAAAAACCCTGAAAAAATAATAGCTGAAATATCAACACTTAATATGTCATTCATTTTCCTTTTGGCTGCAATAGGTTAGTATGGCATACCAATATATCTACCACCAAAAATACAAACAGAAGCTATACAAAATACTAAAAATATCTAAGCTGAAGAAATCAGAAAGCTGCAAAGGCAGCCAGATCTTAAGAGGCCAAGGTCCATGAGCTGGTAAGGCAGATGGAAGTGACCTTTATGGTGAATTTTTAACAGTCTTATGATGCTGGAGAGAGAAAAATCAGAATTTGATCTTCCATGTTAAAAAGGGCAGTTAGAAAAAGCTAAGGCTCTTGGGTAAAGAGGAGGTAAACCAGAAAGAGCACTGAACTAATCTAGACCTTAAAAGACTAGCTAATTTAACAAATAGAAAATATAGTGTTATACATGTTTTTATTTGCATGAGATTGAATATATTTTCAATTGGTCATTAGACAATTACTTGTCTTCTTTTGTGGATTATTCATTTATGAACACTTGAGAATATTGATTTTTTGTCTGTTCTATTTGTCATAAAATATTTTGTCACATTTTACTGATATCAGCAAATATAATTGTGCCCTACTTGATAATAGGCTAGTTAGTATGCATAGTTATATTAAATTCATGGTATCATTATGGAATTTTTGCAGATTCTTTAAATTTAACATTTATTAACATCTATAGTCTTTGCACCAATACAATAGATTAGTTCAAAGATTTGAAAATACTTCATTCGATTTTTTCCACTCTGTTTTGAGAATATTATATTAATTCTCTGTGTTGTGCCTTGTTAGGGACTGATGATTCTTCACAGGCTTTATATAATTCTTTCATCGGTTGTCATTTTTCTGCTGTAAATATTCAAATTATCACAGATTTTGGTCTAAGTGGGGCCTCACTTGTTTATCTTTTATTGATCTTTGAAAACATTCTTAACTTCTGTTGCTAAGATATTTCAGATGCTCCAAATTAAACTAGGTCCTAGACACAATTCTTCTTAGTGGAAAATGGTTTGAAACCATCTCTTTGCCAGATTTGCATATTAGGGTGACATTGCTTCTAGGCCACTTTAGTAAACACAGTGAGGAAGAATATTTTAAAAATGAATTGATATTCAGACATCTATTAATAATTTGACTTAGCACTATAGAGTGCTTGTTAGAACTCTTTGGTGGAATACGTGTATTGAAAAACTCGATTCTCAACAGAGCAAACAAAAACACTTATTTGCTTTATTTGACACTATAAAATGGGTTTCATTAACTTCTATATCTTGTAATAACTGAACCATGAGTTTTTCCAACCAACAAACAAAACCAGAAATTTTTGCCTGTCACCTATTTATGCCATTTTAATAGTTAATTCTCTCATGCTTTCTAAAAGGAAAATTTGAATATTACACACAAAATTCTCCAAGAAAATGATGTTCTGGGAAAAGATTGGATTGCGGCCATAAATCTGAATGGTGAAAACTTCAAATCTCTTTAATTCTTAATTTTTAGTAGAATACCAGGTTCATTTTTGATATATTTGACACAAAGAGATATTTTAAAAAAGACTTTAAACCTCTTTCAAGGGTTTGATTCCTCAAGGCTTTCCTTGAGTTTATGTTCCAGAGAATCTCTTGATTGATTTTTCAAAAGGTAAATACTTAGTAAGTGAACAAGATAGTATTTTAAATTAAGTAAGCCTCAGTGTAACATCCATATTCTTTGTCTGATTTTTATCTGTTTAAAGTGGCTTAGAGCAGTGTTCTCCAAACAGTTACTCTGAAAATACTAAAAAACAGGTCCTAGCATTCTCACAACAGCCTCCGTTCTGCCAGACATTACTTTTGTCTATATTTATGCCTGCACGAATACTTCCAGGAATATAGGCTAGAAATTGTGGGGGCTGGTCAGGCACTTCACCAAGGTACCTACTCATCATTAACACACTTGGTCAGAAAAAAATTCTTGAGGTCCTTTCCAAGGCTTTGAAAATAACACAGATAAAAAACACTTCCAACTTAAGTAAAAAGGGAGTATCACATATGAAATATATCCCTGTACTTGAAACAATTATAAAACAGGACAAAATACAGGAAATAATGGTTTCAAGACATTTGGCATCAGGCAATGGAAGACAGCATTACATGAGAAATAGGGAACAAACAAGATAAATTCTACTATTGCCTCAACATAATGTCTTGAAAGAGTTTCCAGGCTGTGGCAAAAAGAGGAAAGACTAGTAACCTCAAGGAGTAGAGAAGACTCAGCTGAGGGCTTATGAAGAACAGCTGAGTAGAATTCCTAAGGCAGAGTACGAGACAGGTGAGAGTTGCACAAAGAGCACCGGAGATCTTCAGAGGGTACACCTCTTGTATTCAAAATACTGATCAGCATATATATCTGAGCCAGAGTAGGGAAAAATAAAAACTCTCCATAAAGCATCAAATAACTACTAAGAAGGTTTGAAAGGTCTTTCATCAATAGTGGGAAACAATTAAGCCTACAATAAACTTTGTTCTTATTTCTCTTAAGGTATATTAAAAGCAAAATTCCAAAGGATCAGCTGTTTCTAAGGAACCTAACTGTTTTTGAGGGAAAAAAGCTCAAGATTATTTACAATAATGCCAAAATACACAGCATCTGACAAGGTAAAATTCATAATTTCTGTCACTTAATGAAAAAAAAAGTCACTAGACTTAGAAAGAAGCAATGAAATATGACCCATAATTGGCAGGAAGAAGGATCAATTAAAACCAATCCACAATCAATCCAGTAATAGAAGCCAAGAATATGAAGACAATTTTGTTGACAATGATGAATATATTTCTTATCTTGATTGTGATGATGCTTTCCTAGATGTATACAGAAGCCATAATTTATCAAATATTACACTTTAAATATGTATGGTTTACTGTATATCAAATATACCCAGTAAATCTGTTTAAAAAATAATTACTTTCATGGAAAATATTTATGATAACTGGTAGTTTCTCTTAACTGGTTTCTGAGTGTTCATTTTCTTAAGGTACTAGGACTCTGTGTAAAACTCTAGAAAGAGGAGAGGAGGTAGAATTGAAAAATGCAAACTTAAGTTGAGGTGTTAATTAAATTTTAAGTTGAGAACTGGAAAACAACAGACGGTAAATAGTCTGTACTCATATATGAAAATTGTTTATGTATACCATGGTGGAGATTTAGTAAAGCACTATGGGTCTCTGAAGACTTTTGTATTTCTGCCAAAGGCCCTAATGAAAACTCTAGAGGAGATTTAGGTGACATAAATCTAGTGAGAGGAAAAAACGAAATGGTGTCTCATTGTTCTTTTCGGTTGCATGATTCTTACTATCCTCTTTCATTGAATCATTAGAAATCGCTACACATCAAACAAAGAGAAAGTTATGTTCATCTGCTAAGGAGACAAAGAAATGAAAAAAAATACACGTGACATTTAACTTTGTTTTTCCTGACCAAATCCTTTGTAAAAACAAAAATAATTGGTGTTTGTCCTTGTCCCTATATTTTCTGGGCGGTCTCCATCTCTAATGTATAATTCAAGGTTAAAAATCCTTAAAGTTTCACAATTTAAAGCAGGTAATTTCTTTTTCTTTTTTTTCTTTTTTTATTTCTGCATATTATAGGGGTACAAATGTTTAGGTTACATATGTTGCCCTTGTCCCCCCACCCCCCTCAAGTCAGAGCCTCAAGCGTGTCCATCCCCCATATGGAGCGCATCATGCTCATTATGTATGTATATACCCGTCCCCTCCTCCCCCTACGTATCTGCCCGACACCAGATAAATGTTATTCCTATATGTGCACTTAGGTGTTGATCACTGAAACCAATTTGCTGGTGAGTACATGTGGTACTTGTTTTTACATTCTTGGGATACTTCACTTAGTAGAATGGGCTCCAGCTCTATCCAGGAACATACAAGAGGTGCTATATCACCATTGTTTCTTATAGCTGAAAGTACTCCATGGTATACATATACCACATTTTATTAATGCACTCATATATTGATGGGCACTTGGGTTGTTTCCACATCTTTGCAATTGTGAATTGTGCCGCTATAAACATTCGAATGCAGATGTTAAACCAGGTAATTTTTGGTTTTCATTTTTATTTGAGCTCATGGAAGGATTTGAAATTTAAAAAAATTACCCAACAATGATGAACAAAAATGGTTTTTGTTAATCTCTTATCATTGATATTTTTAGATATTGTGGGGTCAATTGTTCATTTTTGCCTCAAAATATCCCAATGATGACAAAAATTTTGAAGAAGGAGATACATGATAAAAAAAAAAATTAAAAGCCTGAAACTAGAAGGCTAAAGTGTACCTCATGAAGTTTTCAAATATATGATCAGCTATCATTCATCTTTACCAAAGATAGAATAAAAAACAGGCCTATGTGAAACTACAAAATGAAAACTATAAATTGCATACCCAGAACAATTTTCTGGCTCTGAATATTGTTAGCTTCTGAAATGTATTTCCGAGCCAAGGATAGTTGGGTTAGAATCTATTTGTCTGTGTTGTTTTCAGTGTAGTACATTCAGAAGCTTTGTGAAAGGGATATTTATTCTATCATTTTTTATGTGAAAACCTGTCAAAATATGAAAAGATAAACCCATTTACAGTAATAGCTCACTTATGTGACATTTTCTCCTTTTCTATAAGGGCAGCATTATATAAATACAGTTAAGAATAGGAATTCTAGTGTATTGCAACACAATAAAAGCTATATATGGCAAACACACAGGTAACATGATACTGAATTGGGAAAAATCTGAAAGCTTTTTTCTCTAAGAACTGGAACAAGACAAGGATGTCTTTCTCACCATTCTTATTCAACAAAAAATTGGAAGTCCTTGTCAAATCAATTAGGAAAGAGGAAAAAATTAGAAACATCCAATTTGAAAAAAGGAAGTCAAACTGTCCCTGTTTACAGATATGATCTCATATATATGTATATATATACATACATATATATATTTATCAGTTCTAAATGATTTTTTATATAAAAACTAAAGCCTCCACCAAAATATTTTAGAACTGATAAGTGAATTCAGTAAAGAGAATACAAAGTGAACACACAAAAATCAGTAGAACTTTTATACACATACACAAAAAAAAACCTAGGTAAAGAAGAAATTTAAAATGCAATCCCAACAATTGCATGTACAATAGCTATAAAATAAATAAAATACCTAGGGATAAGTTTAACCAAGGGGGTGAAAGACCTCTACAAGGAAAACCATGAAACACTGATGAAAGATATTGAAGAGGACATACACAGTAATGGAAAGACATCCATGTTCATGGATTGGAAGAGGTAATATTGTTAAAATGACCACATTACCCAAAAGGATCTACTGATTCAGTGCGATCTCTGGCAAAGTACTAATGACATTTTTCACAGACGTAGAGAAAACAATCCTAAAACTTGTATATAACACAAAAGACTGTGAATAGCTAAAAACAATCTTGAAAAAGAAGAATAAAGTTGAAGACATCACACTACCTGTGTTCAAATTCTACTAAAAAGCTATAGTAACCAAAAAAGCATGGTATGGAAATGAAAACAGACACAAAGTCCAGTGGAACAGAATAGAGAATCCAGGAATATATCTACATATTTATAGCCAACTAGTTTTTGACAAAAGGTCCAAGAACATTCATTGGTAAAAGGAAGTTGCCTCAATAAATGATGCTGAGAAAACTGATATCCATATGAAAAAGAATAAAACTAGACCACTGTCTCTCACCATATACAAAAAGTCAACTCCAATGGATTAAAGATTTAAATGTACAACTCATAGAAACTATACAACTAGTCGATGAAAATATAGGTGAAATACTTCCAGACATTGGTCTGGGCAAAGGTTTTATGAAGACCTCAACAACACAGGCAACAAAAGGCAAAATAGACCAATCCAATTATGTCAAACTGAACAGGTTCTGCACAACAAAGGAAACAATCAACAGAGTGAAGAGACAACCTGCAGAATGTGAGAAATATTTTCAAAGTATTCATCAGACAAGATTTTAATATCCAGAAAGTAAAAACAACTCAAACAACTCAACAGCAAAATAATAATAATAATAATAATCTGATTTTAAAATCAGCAAAAATCTGAATAGAAGACATACAAATGGCAAATAGGTATATAAAAAATGCTCAACATCACTAATCATCAGGGAAATGCAAATCAAAACCAAAATGAGATATCACTTAACTCCAATGAGAGCGGCTTTTATCAAAAAGTCCCAAAACAACAAATGTTGGCATGGATACGAAGAGATAGGAATACTCATACACTGCTGGTTGGACTGCAAACTAGTACAACCTCTGTGGAAAGTAATATGGAGATACTTCAAAGAGCTGCAAGTAGAACTACCATTTGATCCAGCAATCCCATTATTGGGCATCTACCCAAAGGAAAACAAGACATTCTATACAAAAGATATCTGCATTAGAATGTTTATAGCAGCACAATTGACAATTACAAAGATGTGGAAACAACACCAGTGCCCATCGATCCATGAGTGGATTAACAAAATGTCATATATGCATACCATGGAATATTACTCAGCCATACAAAAAATGGTGAATTACCTCTTATATTAATCTGGATGGAGCTGGAGCCCATTCTTCTAAGTGAGGTATCACAAGAATGGAAAAACAAGCACCACATGTACTCACCATTAAATTGGTACTAATTGATTAACACTAATGTGTACATATTGGAAGAAACATTCATAGGGTGTCAGGCAGGTGGGAGGGAATAGAAGGGGACAGGTAAATTCACACCCAACGGGTGCAGTGTCTGGGGGATGGGCACACTTGTTGGGCAGTGCAAATGCAATTTATGTAACCAAAGCATTTGTACCCCCATAATGCACTGAAATTAAAAATTAAAAATTAGAAAAATTGTACCTTAAGAAAATTCTCTTACCTCATATCCTTGATTACTGTTTGTATTTTATTTAATTGTGTACTTTCCTTAATAACATTAATTGGCCACATTTTTATTCTTCTTTTCCATTTTTTTCAGTGTTGATTTGAACATGTCATCTTTTATGACATTTTCCTTTGCCATATTGGAAAAAACTATGTCTTGTATTTTCAATTTTTATCATTCAGTTTAACCGCTTCAAAATGGTTATCACTTCTATTATTTTGTTTTAAGTTTTTTATTTTATTCTTAAATTTTTATTTTTTTGTTTAATTCTTTTAAAGTTAAAAAGGCGATAACATGCTTAGTGCAACAAATGAAACAATGCTGTAGAAACAATTGTCTATCTCCATATTTATCCATCTATTTTCTACATCTAGCTGTAAACAATATTAAATTTCTTCATCACATAAACAGAAACAAGATTTATGAAAATAAATATATGTAGGTCTTGTTTGTAAGTAGAGATTTAATTTTCTTTTTTTCTATTTGCAATAGGTATAATAAACACATAGGTTCATATGAGAGCAGTTTTTTCTCTTTTTTTAATTTTTAAAAAGTTTATGTCAAAAAATTATAAGAATAATACATTGAAAAGCCATGTACTTTCATTTAAACTTACAAATTGTTAATACTGTTATTATTTTTATGAGCCAGCTGAAATAACTAGTGGACATCATAACCTCTCATCACTAAACCTTAGAATAAGGAAATTGTATTTCCTAATTACATACAATCATTAAATTCAACAGGTTTAATATTGATAAAATGGTGTTATCTGATATAATCCATATTCAAATTTTTATGAGTGTCTTTATTGGTAATTTATAGATTTTCTTTATGATCCATGATGCAATCTGACATCATAAATTGCATTTATTTTATATCTCTTAAATTTTCCTTAATTTGGCATAGTTTTTTTGCCTACTTTGACTTGACATTTTTTTAAGAGAATCAGCCAAACATTTTAGAGAATGTTCCTCAATTTGTGTCTGTCGATTATGTTCTCAGAATTAGAGTCAATTCTGGCATTTTGGGCAGGTATACCACAAAAGGGATATTGGGCTCTTTCCAGAGCAGCAGATCACCCTCATTTTGTCCCATTACTGGTCATATGGTAACAGCATCGGACCAATTTGGTTCAACTTTTATGTAACATAGTTGGGAATTGTTTGAGTTGTTTTCCAGTACTCCTAGGTTACATAACCTGAGCATGCCCATATGAACCAAACATGCAACCACAGGTGGAACCTAGGTGCTCCCATGAGGGAGCAGGGGACTGAATTACAAAGCAGAGACAGCATGGCAGGATCCAAGGTCCAATAAGAGCAATTCCTGGTGTCACCTTGGGTAAGATCCAGTCAGATCATGCTTTCAGCATCACCTCATTGCAAGATCCAATCACATCACACTTCATTACCCTATGCTTATAAAACCCAATCCAACCCCTGGTTTGAGGAAACAGATTTGAGTGTTTCTTCCTGCCTCCTCGTCATTCCAGTAGCAATAAAGCTTTTCTTTTCTCAAATATTGATGCAAGATATAAGCTTCTATGAGCATTTGGCAGTGAACCCATTGATTGCTTGGTAAAAATACTGATCACTTGGTTATCACAGTGTCCATAGATTGCAGCCCTGTAAAAGCACCTTTTTCCTTGTAATTAATATTTAACTTATGGGTAAACATTTTGAGACTGTGTAACATCCTATTAATACAATGGCTTTAGCATCCATTATCTCAACTAATTATTATTATTTCACTTCTTTACATACTTTACCTTTCCACTAACCTCTCTTGCAGCAAAGGCATCCCAAGACTGACATGTCTGGTCTCTTAAAGACTCTTTAACCTTAGTTTTGATTCTTCCAGGTCTCAGACATGGTCTCACTATTTCCTCCACTGTTCTCTCTTTGGGGGTAATTTTTATTCACATTTCTTTCTTGCTCAATTGTGGTTGCATTTTCCTTTTTTCCACTCAATTTCTGCTTGATACTTTGTTCTGGCTTGGCCTCCAGAGCTGGCTCTACAGAATTGAGCTGTGCATTTCACCACTTGCATGTAAACTAAATGTTGCAGTATGTTGTTTCCCAGTCACATTGTAGGTCTGATGGTCAGGGATGGTTTTATTTTCCTTTCCTTGATTATCTGGAGGAGGGACAAAGGCAATTTTAAAGAGAAAGACAAAGACTGAGAGAGAAAGTTGCAGAGAGAAACTGAGAACACCAGAGCCAGAGAGGAGCAGAGAGACAGAGTGATTAAGAGGGATAAACAAAGGATCAAAGAGAAATAAAAAGAGCACATGGAAAAAATACATTTGTTATGTTTGCTTTGTATTATGTTAGAATTTACTGAGTATCTGACTTATTTGACAATTTAATTTGGCAAAAACATTACCAAGCCCATAAGAGTTGCTTCTATAGGTCCCAGATGAATTTCTTATTTTTAGAAGCCATCTTAACACTGCATAAATTTATTTAATAAATTTCACAGAAATCCAGAATTTAAGATTGTTGACGAATGTGAATATTTTAAAGGGAAAAATATATTATACCAATTAGTTTCTGCCAGAAATTTATGCTTTTCCTATAAATATATGACTTCTCTAAAATGTATGTGACACTAATTTGGAAGGAGCAGAAAAGAAGAACAAATCCTAAATTTTATTTCAAGGTATTTTCCAATTGCTATAAAAAACTAAGAAAGCTGTTTATAGGCAATATATGAAGGTTTAGAGAATTTTCAAGAGGGGCATTCAGGCTTCACTGATCTTTACTCATCCTTACACTCACACACTTAAGGAATTTTTCTGTATATATTAAACTTAATGTTTTATCCAATGCATAGAATCTGACTTACTTAAATGGTTCAGTGACATAAAAATATTAAGAGTGTGGGAGTCGATGTTTCTCTCTTAAGATCTTCTGCAATAAATGAACTGTGGCAATCAAGTTTCCAAATTCTGTTAAGCATAGAAATGTAAAGTTTGACTATTTTAAACCTAGGCAATACGTTTAGGCATTTTTATTTTACAATAATGAGATAGTATCGAAATGGTCCAGTATAACAGTTCACTTAATTTGCCATGTGAAAAATACATTTAACATTCCTGATGAAAAGCAGCTCTATTAAACTGAATGGCCTTTTTCCTATTTTCAAATGTCTTAGGTTCTTACAATGAACTTCTAAAAATATTCCCATGCTACTGAATTGCTAGTGAATTAAGTGAACATTCCATTTACCATTCTCAGATAAATATACACATAAACCATGTTTTATTTAAGACACTTAGCTTGGGTGTGAAACACAGTTAAATGAGAGATATTTAATAACCCAATTTCAAAAGGTCAGCTTTCTATTTTAATTCCTTAGAATATACAGATTCTTGATATCACCAGTATTTAATAAAAACTTCATTTCAAAATTGTGAATAAATTAATGACTGATCTCATTAACACATCACATTGAAATATCGATCGTCTCTCATGCAAACTCTAAAATTAGAGTCTACCTAATGTTAAACAACACTATAGCTCTAGCCTTCAAAGACACTTTAATTCCTGTTAAAATAATTTCTTGCCTGGTCTCTCTGCTTTTAGTCTCTTCTTAGACTGTCCTAAACAATTCTCCATATTTTTGTGAGTTAAATCAATAATTTGATCGCATTTGGGATGAAACTCTGAAACAAACAAACAAAAAAATACTCTGACATCCAGGAACCAGGCTGATGCTCACAATGAAGCCACACGTTTTTCCTGTTGCTCATAAACAATTGCAGAGAGCATGAACACCAGACAAGGTCACTCTGAGACCATCAAAAAGTAACACAAAATAAGGTCACTACGCAAGTCACAAAATACCACGCAATCTCTGTTCTAGCTAAAATGAGTAACCGCAGCTTCTTTACCAATAACAGTTTCATCCTTACTATAGTCTACTTAACATATGATAAAATTTATTGAGATACCCAATTTTGGAATTGCCCTCTATATCTGACAGCATCAATTTAGTGTGAACCTCTGCTTTCCTAGATCCTCAACATTACCTGATTAGAGCCCAACCTTCTTACGGTCTTTAGCTAACACCTTTTACTAAGATGATCACAGTGCCCCATGCTCATTGCAACAAATAGTAATCTCAACTTGTCAGCTATAGGTGTACTGTGAGTGTTTTTTAACTAGAGCACATTAGCATGCCTTCAGTGATTTTCCTTTGTCTATATGGGTCCATCCAGTCCTTTGAGCATGGTTTGCAAGATCCTGCATAGGTTTTTCTCCTCCTACTTGACAGCTCATCTGCTGCTGCTGCTTTCTTCAACAGGCAACCCTTTCCCCCAATCAACTTTTCCATTCCCCAAATGCTCCATGCTCAATTTAATAACAAGCAAGTGACAAGAAGGAGGACTAAGGGGGACTTTGGAAGAGAAAAGAAAGATAAAGAGGAAAAATAGGAATCCAATTTTGCCATGCATTGTTGTTTGAAAGAGGAGGAGATTTGAACTGAATGTATCATCGCGTAGGCATTATGTCTTTCATGCAGAAATTTGAAGAAAGTCAAGTCAGAGCATCTTACATTGCTTGTCTATCCCTTATATAAAGCTCTCGTGAGTTAAGGCTTTATGTGGAAAATAATATCATCCTATCCATTAGCCACAGAATATGAAGGCTATTCTGAGTCTTTGAGAGGATCCCAGGTATTAATATTTTTGAAGTTCCCCAGGTAATTTCAATGTGCAATCAAGATTGATAGCCACTACTATAAAGAAAATCAAGGGAGTAATAAAAATAATATTAAGTTTAGTGGTTGCTTCTGACAGCGGGAGAGAGAGAGTTAGATACATTCATAAAGGGGCAATCTAAAGGCCTCCAGTATTTTGGCATATTCTAGTCCAAAGGTGGGCAATGATATGTTAGATTTTATTAATTTTACAATTATATCTTATTATACTTGCTGTGATTGTGCTTTATATCTATTCTTTTTTGAATGAGATAATGATTTTAAAATAATTTATAAATTCAAAGAAGACAAATGTGCCTTTTATTTTCAATAATCTACTTTTAAGAGCAATTGTTTCAGTCATCAATGTTAACACATATATAATCACTTAGAGCCCACTAGCCCAATTATTATACAGTTTGTATATAAACAATGAAGTTCTCAAAAAAATTCCTTGATATAAACACAAAATGAGTTTTTTCTTTTTTTAAGATAATTTATTAAATACAAATAAATAAATTTCTGTAGTGACTATCATGTATCATGGTCTTAAAAACAATAACAACAATGGCAAAATATTTTTATGCAATCAGGGGCAACTTTTCTAAAATTGAAAAAAAATAAAACTTAACATTTTAGAAATTCTATTGTTGCTTAGTGGCTCTAATTAGGAGTGATAAACATTCCTTCTTAGAACTGCTGGAGATCCTGCTAAGGAAGAATTGGAATTTCATTTTTTCTTCTATCCACAGGATACCAATAAAGATACAAGGAACGCTGATTCCATGACTCTTCTACTGCCTGGGAAAGTCCTGTTAAAAATTTGCAGCTAAATCTTAATTTTCTCCTGTCATGGTCAAGGGACTACTGACTCCCTTTTTATATCTCACAAAAAATATGCAGGAAAATGTTTAAGGGATTTTCTGACTATGTCAAGACTTTTTTAGTAATTGAGATAAATTTAGTGACATTGATGTGATTATAATTATTTTGACAGTGATGGCAGAGAACACTACTCTTAAAGTAGATTATTGAAAATAAAGGGTACATTTGCTGTATTTGAATACCATTTATTTACTTATTGATTTATTTAAATCACCATATTATTCCAAACTGAAGTAAGGTATTTTAAAGATTACATATAATTACTACAAGGATGGTATTGCTGTTGTTGTTTCATTCTGTTCCATTTTTTTAATGGAAAAATAACAACAAAGACAGAATGACAATAACAAGATATGAGGGAGATCTGAATGCTATGATTGTCACTCTAGCGCTGATTTGATTTATGTAGGCTGGTATGTGTATGGGAATTTGAGCTGGATATCAAAGAGGATAAGATTCCAAGAGAGAGAAATTCTGTTCAATGCTTAAGAGTTTTCAACTACCTATGTCCTAGCACAAATATACAGTCTCTCAACAGAAATAGAAATAAAAAAATTAGTATGAGATAAATATGTTTCTAATAATACAAAATTTAGAAATGCTTTCTGATAATTTTTATTATAGTGATGTTGTCTGAAAATCAGTCTGATGAAATATCACTAAGCAGTACAAGGGTCTTCACACTACTGTCGATTCAGCTCATCACCTACTTTTGTAAATAAGTTTTATTGGAACACAGCCATGATTCTTTATTTATGAATATCTATACCTGCTTTCATGATACAACAGCCTAGTTGAGTGGTTTCAACAGAGAACTTCATGACCTGAAAGCTTAAAATAGTTACTGTTTGACCCATTATAGAAAATATTTATTGATACCTAAAGTTGTAGATAAGAGTAAATAATCGATTTGAATTCAGGCTGTCTTACTTGTTACTGTGCAACTCTGGACATATTACTTAATCTCTGTCTGCTTTAGTTTCTTCTTCCTTAATATTTCTAAGGCATATGAGGTATCACCTGGTACATAGTAAGCTTTGTAAGTCATTGTTCTTGTTATGGTTCTTGAACTTTGGGTAATACAACATGTAATATCCTGAGAAAATTACCGGGATTATTTTAAAAATGCAAAATGCAAAGTGCCATTGTTTTTAAACAATGCAATTAACCATCATCATTTTTATAGATTTTTCAGGAAATGTCTAGTTTTGCAGAAAATAGCCATTTTCCATTCTGGCACAGACTAAGTTATGGGTCCAGAATATCTAGCCTTCTAAGAAGTTATATTTCTCAGGTCACATTTTATTAATTTTCTCCCCCTCTCACAAATGCATTATTATGTCCTTCAAGTAGTGAGATTTTGCCACTTGTAAAATTAAATGATTAGAGAAAATTTGTCATTTTACTTTTCTTGATAGTTGACAAAGGTCTAACTGTAATATCTTTAATATTTTTCATGTTATTTTTTTTACTTATTTTTTTAAAAAAAGATGAACATTGATGTACCAAGGATTATGGTGTTTGTTCCTTAAGCTGTTTTTTCACTTCTTCCATCTCTAGGTAGAAAAGAAATATATCCTGTTATGAATTTTACTGTTTTTATAGGGCCACAATTGTATGCTGGACTGATTAAGCTGGCTGAAATTAATGGTGCTGTCCACACATTCCTTTTCCACTGGGCCCCTCTTCTGTGGCCCTCCTTGCTGATAAGGGAATAACATTTGGCAATGACACAGTAAATAGCAAGATTTTAACACTGCCAAGGGACTGTGTAAGTACTTAATGAGCCATTTCACTTTGTTAATGTCTTACTCTTTGCTCCATGTTGTTAGGTCAGTAGGCAAATTGGAACTATAAAGTTCAAGGCTGCCACACACATCTCTGAAAATAGAGTCAGTGCTTTTGTCTCTGTGTTCTTTTTTTGGAAAACATTTCCCATGGCAATTTTCAGGAGACAATGCACTGTTCTATCAGAATGGTGAACATTGTCATATGTTAATGGCTTAGTTGACCCATTACTGGGATTTTGGCATCAAAACAATCTTATTTTTCATCTTTACCTTAGACCCAAATCCTCACTGTACCTCATACCTCTCAGCTCTGGTGTGTATAGTTTGTAGTTTTCAAATGTCAGCTAGGCGATAGGATTAGAAAAGATGAGATCCATCTCTGCCGTCTCATCTGCAATAATAATATTTGATCAGATACTATTAAAAAGTAAAAGCCCAGAATTAAAAACCTGATGAAGTTATAAAAAAATAAAGAGCAAATCATCTGATCCAATATCAGAGTCCAATCATTATGCTTGTCACGTTTCCATATGTGAGCTCACACACACAAAAGCAATAATCTACAGTACCCTCTTGTCTCTTATCTAATTATGCTCACAAATATATTTCAAGCTGAGACACTATGGTATATTAAGAGCAGTGGACTTCAGACTCAGACTTCCTAGCTCTTAATATTGTTTAGACTAATTAGCAGCAGTGCAACCTAAAGCATACTCTTAATTTTTCTAATCTAAAGTTTCCTCAATTATAAAATAAAGATAACACTACTGTATGTTAATACTTCATAGAATGATTTAAATATTAACTGAGATAAAGCATACACATCACTTATTACAGCACCTTGAACACAAAAAGCACTAAAATGATATAATTATTGCTAAGCTAATTGAGGAAAGTTTGCACTAAAGTGAATTATCATAATATTATTCCTTTTTCAATCTACTTCTATTCCTTCTATACATGGTCAGTCCTCAAAAGGGTATGGAGTTTCACCCTGGAGAGGATTTTATGTAGCAGGCATTAAGGCGACAAACATTTCTACTCTTGTTCTATTGGCCAGAACATCAGATAATAGTCAAACCTAACTGCAAGGAAGGCTGAGAAATATACTCTTACTATACTTGCAGGAAGGATAAATTAGTTTAGTCAATAGCTAACCAATCTTCACCAGGTAACATTTTAAAGTAATTCTTTTAGACATCATTTTTATAGATCTTTTATAGAAGTATAATTTGATTACATTCATTTCATTTTTGTGTACTTAGCCTTATTTCTGTCAACCCTCTGCACTTTTCCATTATGCTTTTGTTTCTTCATTTTGATTTTTCTACTTATATATTTTTGCTAATTTAAAAACATTTTCCTATTGTTCCCAAGTGCTTACTTTTATGTTTATTTTTAAACAACATTTTCCATCGATTTAAAGAATATAGGAAACTGAAATATAATATTTAGTATAGACCAGGAAATCTCCAAAAGGCTTTAAGTTTATAAACTCATTTAATCCTCAAAACACCCTTATGCTATAACCCAATTTTAAGCATGAGAAAAATTGACAAAATATGTATTTCACTAGTAGAATCACAAATCTGTGTGTATCTAGAATATAGTTTCATAACATATGAAACAAAAATTGACGGGATGTAAAAGACAAATGCAACATTATAGTGAGAAATAATAAGATAATTTTCTAAATAAGTAATGGAAAAAGTAACAACAATAAAATCAGAAATGACATAAAATTTGGGCAAAATCTTGAGGGAAGTTTATCCAATTGATACAAATACACCATACCCAGCAAGCATAGAATTTCCACTTTTTTTAAGTAAATAATAATGATTTTAAAAAGTTAATGATATTTACATCATAGTTTAAAATTTCAAAGAGTATCTATCATATAAAATATTCTTATAAAAATGATGATATGCTAAAAATTGAAATAAAATGAACACTAGAAAATGTCCACATGTTCTAAATTACTAAATATACCTTTAAATAACTATGTAGGTCAAAGTAGTAATTACAATGCCAATTAGAAAAATTAGTTGAATGAATGATAAAGATATTACTTTTTAAACGTTGGGGAAATATAAGAATGCACTTGGAGT
Source organism: Propithecus perrieri (assembly GCA_963574695.1). Lineage (NCBI taxonomy): Eukaryota > Metazoa > Chordata > Mammalia > Primates > Indriidae > Propithecus > Propithecus perrieri. Next base: position 35,467 of record CAUYRB010077960.1, read on the forward strand.
GATATTCATAGTCTTAAGTGTGTGATTTGAGGAGAGGATTAAGATCAGTAGGTGAATCATACTCAGGAAACTAAAAAATAGGAAGTAAGCCAAAAAAAAATAAATAAATAAAAGGAAGTAATAAAAATTAGAATAGATATTTTTTAAATGAAAAGCAACATAGTGTAAAGGAAAACAATAAAATGTCCAGCTATTTGAAAAAATAAGTGACAGTTAAACATTTCTGATTAAACTTATGGAGGGCAGGATGGAGACAGAAGTCATGTGTGCATACACACACCTCAAATTCAGTGACGTAAATGGGAAATCAAAACAGATTTTTAAAACATGAAAACATTGACATACATCCATAGAAACATCACACCCAACTACAACAGAATATATATTATTCTCACCTGCACATGATTCTTCAGAATAGAATATGTTAGACCATAAATCACATCTCCATTCATTTAAAAAGGTATAAATCATAGTGAGTATATTCTCTGACCAAATGGAATGAAAGTAGAAGTCCTTCTGTGAGTATATTACCATGATACTAAAACAGACAAAAACATCACGAGGGGAAAAAAAACAAAAAAAAACACTGTACAGATTAATACCCCTTATTATTACAGACATAGAAATCCTCAACAAAATACTAGCAAACCAAATCTGGCAACATAAGTAAAGGATTATACATAATTACCAAGCGGGATTTGTCTCACAAATGCAATGATGTTTCAATGCACAAAAATCAATGAGTTTAATATGTCATATTAATAGCATAATGGACAAACACCACACAATCATCTCAACAGATATGTGAAAGCATTAGACAAAATTCAATGCCCTTTCATGATAAAAACAGTCAACAAAATAGACATGGACGGGAATTTCCTTCATCTGACAAAAAACACTATGCAAAACCTGTAGCAAATATCATATTTAATGGTGAAAAATTGAAATGAAAGCTTTCCTACTAAGATCAGGGATAAGACAAGGATGCCCATGTTTGACAGCTGTATTCCACATTGTATGGGAGGTTCCAACTAGGACAATTAGCCAAGTAAATGCCCTGGAGTTAAGGAAACATACACTAGAACTGAACAACCAGGAAAGGAGGACATCCTACCCAAGGCATACAATCATATCTCAATGGAAAAGAGGTTGTACAACCCACTGAATAGCAGAGAAGTTCAATGGGGGTCGAGTCAGAGCTGATCCACAATTGGCAGGCGTAAGGGAAATGCTAATCTGGAGTGAAGGCACACTGAGAGCACAGAGCGGGGCAAGGTGCCGATGGGATGGGCAGGGCTAATGGGACAGCGTGCAGGCGGAGTCAGGCTGTGTGAGCCTACTGACAGGCAGACCAGCGTGAGAAACAGGACATGCAGTGACTGCAGTCAGAGGTCTCTGGGAGACAACTCTAGGAGATATAGGCAGTCAAGTATGACAGTTGGGTGCACAGTAGCAGTTGGGCTACCGGTAGCTGAACCTGAAGGGTAGATGTGCAGAAGAAGTCAAGAGTCTTCCCACTAGCAGGGGGACATGAGGTTTGGAATGTATGTTATGCAGATCAAGAAAGCCTCAGCAAGGCCAGTCTAGGGCTGAAAATTTGCACAGGGATTAGTCCCTTTGGGCTATGCTGGGGACAGTGTACCACTGTGTGTCCTGCGCATGTGCTGCTTTAGCCTCACAGGAGCAGGAGAAGAAAGATTGTTTTATTTTTATTTATTTATTATTGTTTTTATTTCAAAGTATTAATGAGGTACAATGTTTTGTTTTGTTTTGTTTTGTTTTACATGGATACCTGTGTAATGCTTAAATAAGGGCTTTTAGAAAAGTTGAAAAAAAATTGCTTGCATTAACTTCCAAAAAACAAAAAAGAAAAGTTGCTTTAAAAGAGCAAGCACACTAGAGACAGGTCCTTCCTCGTGTTCTGTACCTCCCATGCCCTCTACTGACCAGTCTTAATGTAGTGCTCACTGCAGAAGAGAAACACTTGAAGAGTCCAATCCATTATCACAGAACTGGTACTGAGGGGTGAATTTAGAACTGAGAGGCAATTAACTTACAACTAGCACAATCTTGAAGAGGAAGAACAATGCAGGAAGACTTGCTCTATAAGACAAAACAAATTATAAACCTTTAATAATTAACAAAGTATAGTATTGGTGTGGGAATATGCAAATTAACCAACAGAATGAAACAGGAAGGTTGAAAAAGACACAACATCTAAAACTCTGACATAAAGTGATTCTTCAAAATAGGAAAATGATACTTTTTCTAAATATGAAAAAGACAAAGAGACTTTGTCTTATCTGACATCATAGGCAGATCGAAGTTCTGAAAGTGAAAGAGTAAAGCTAATACATGCTAATATAAAAGATTATCTTCATTTCCGTGGGGTAGAAATTGCTTGTTATAAAGGAGAAAAAGTATACTAGTCATGAAGAAAAAATTTCTCCAGTACACTGCAGTAAAACTAATACACTCCAGTTATCAAAAGAAACCACAAAGAGAATCAAAAGGCAGTTAAGAGTAAGAGAAGGTATTTGAAACACATTTATATCCATAAGGTGTGAAAAACACCTGTCTTTCAATGTTTTATAAAAGGAAAAAGAAAATTTGACAACCTACTTGAATAGATACCAGACAATATCGGATATCCGAATGACAAACACACATCTGAACTGGAGCTCAACTTTGTTGTCATCGTGGAAATGAAGACTGAAAGCACATGACACGCCATGCAGATACATCGATTAGCTAAAGTTAAACAGACAGATGTCTGTGAAGATGTGGAGCAACGGGGGTGTAAGTTGTTATAACAATTTTAGACAACTATTTGATTTTCAGATTAAGACCTAGCAATTCTACTCCATATATGTACTAACTGGAAATTTGTGCACAAGTGCTTGAAGAAACATATACAGAAATGTCCCCAGCAGCATTATCTATTATAGCCAGAAGCTAGAAACAAGCCAAATATTTATCAACATTATAATCAATCAATAAATATTAATTCAATGGAATATGATAGAGCTATGAAACCAAGTATAGCTACACAGAAATATTGACTGAAAGAAGCCAGATGGATAAGAATACACACTCTCTTATTCTATTTATAAAAGTTCAAAAACAGACAAAAATTAAAGAATGTTTTTAAAGAGTTTAACTTTGGAGAAGACAAGAATAATAATAGCAAGAAGTCCAAAAAAAATTCTTGCATGCTAGTAATGTTCTATTTTTAAAACAAAGTAATGGAAACACAAATGAGTGTGTTTTGTACTAGTTTATTGAAAGTATTCATGTTTTGTGCTTGACTGTATTATAGGTCAACAATGATCTGATTTGTAGAAAAATGAAAAAATCTTTTTACTCATTTTTAATGTCTTATGTTAAATGGAGTGGGTGAAAAAGGGACCTAACAATTTAAGAAATAATTATCTTCCATGGATTGAGAGGGTGTGATTGAAAACAATTATATGTACTAATAGCCTACTTTGGACCGGAAGCCTTACTGATAATATAAACAGTCAATTAACACACGGTTTGTATTTTGTATGTATTATATATACTGTATTCTTACAACAAAGTAAGCTAGAGAAAAGAAAATGTTATTAAAATCATAAGGAAGAGAAAATATGTTTACTCTTCATTAAGTGGGAGTGGGTCATCATAAAGGTCGTCTTCATCACCATCTTCACTTTGAGTAGGCTGAGGAAGAGGTAGAAGAGGAGGGGTTGGGCTTTCTGTCTCAGGGGTGGCAGAGGCAGAAGAAAATCCATGTGTAAGTGGGCCCATGAAGTTCAAATGCATATCGTTCAAGGGTCAACTGTATATTTTGCATTATCTAATTCATATGTAATTCAGCCACAGTGTTCAAACTATGAAGAAAGTAACAAAAAGAGAATCTGGAAGAGCTTATACAGAAACAATATCCCACAGTCTAACCCAGTTGGTCATGTTGGAACAGTGATCACAGGTGGGCTGGAAGCACATCTTATAGGAAACAAGTGAGTAGCTTGGAGAGTAGAGTGCATGTTTGTCTTGCTATCAAACATTTCAGTGCCAAGAGGTAAATAAAAATATAAAGTCAGTAAAATAGAACTGACCAGGCATTTATTAAGTTAAGAGTAGATGTTAGGTAACGTGTCTGATAATGGCATCTTTGTGAATAAAAGTCATGAATATGAAAAAAGAAGAATTTGATTAAAAAGGCAATAAGAAATCAAGTAAATAACTTGACTGCAAGTTCAAGGCAACAATGTTCTCTATAAGAGCAAGTTCATAAATAATGGGCAAAGTATAAGGTCAGGAGGGGTAAGTTGTATATAGAAGACAAAACAAAACAAAACAAAACCCTCAAATAAATTAGACTCTATCTAAAGCCAAAATCATTAAGAATTCGTCTAAATATCACTTGATGGGTCTTGACTAGAGGAACAAGTATTTGGGAATAATTTTCTGAGGGTAGGTGTTTAAGTAGGTGTGTGTGTATATGGTGTATGTGTATGTGCCTGTGTGTGCATATAAAAGAAGTGAAATTTCTCAATTTCTGGTCCATCAATTCTCAAACAACCTGGGCTCTTGTCTTGCATATGACAGCAGATAATTTTTGAAGTTGCCTAAATAGGCAAAAAAAAAAAAATCTACTTCCATTCCTTCCTCATATGATTACTTCTGCTTAAAAATTTTTCCCTCTAAATATGGGTCTTAGAATTATTCTTTCATAATAAGAAGACATCATAAAAGAACTTTTGAGGGTACCTGAGAACTAACATCACCTAATCTGAAAAATAGATGAAGGACTCTTTACTTGACTGTATTATAATTTTTCTGAGTTCTAAATTGTAATGTGAGCTCTTTCATTACTGGAGAAGAGGGAAAAAACAAATAGACAAAACTCAAAATGTGAAAACTAATTTGCTGTGAGATGCTTGAGAAAAACTACATAAACCCTGTATTTCCTTAACTAAAAGTTTAATATAGCACATAATCAGGAAAATGAATAAAAGATAAATTCAATTTATAAAAAATTAAAGTTATTTTTAAAATAAAAATTATATTTATTAAATGGGAAATATTCCACAAGGTACCTTGAATAGCTTTATATTAACTGGAGCTGAATGACAATTAAAGCATGGTATAGAGAAGAATGACTGGGTCTTGAGCCCAAATTGGGGATACACAGACTATCTAAAGCCAATGAGTTTTTGTCATAGAGCATCTGAAATATTCATAGGTCCCACACTACAATAAATTTATTGCTGGTATAAGATATATAAAAGATTGATAAACTACTTTCCTGACCTTGGCAAACTTTGTTGGCATATTAAGAGACTTTGATACATATCTGAATGCAGACATACTTTGTGATTTGTTGGATGCACAGTTCTGCGTCTGCACTATTAGGTGCTTGGGAAACAAGGGGAATCTTTAGACAAGGCAGTGTATGTGAACAAGCCATATTCTCCCTGGCAAATGCAGCAAGCGAAAACTCAAGGGATTTGAATGTTAAGCAACTCCATTTAAACACCACACAAACCCAAATTTTATGACACATATATTGTTCCCTGCAGTATGTCTCTTTGGTTCTCTCCTGTCTCTTTGCTTTCCTCACTGGTACCATAGCACTTGACCCTCTGTACCTTGTTTACAAAACGTTGCCTTATGCAGCACTTGGGGCTCTAATGAGTGACAGCAATAGCTGGGAGAGACTACATTGTGAAAAGTAAAGCCAAGCAGAGTTTTAATAACTTGAGTCCTGAGTCCTGTTAGCTCTACAGAAATGTCCTTGAAATATAAAGACTTCAATGACAAATTGGGGTATGAAAAGTGGGAAGTGCTGAAATGAAGTAAGCATTGGGAGCATAAATTGCTAAAATTCATTCTTAGTTTATATCCCAGAAGCCTCCTTTTAAAACCTGAACCATCACTACAAGATTTATAGGAATGAGTCTTAAATTATATTGTTTTTTTCTCTAATATTTAATCTATAACTTCCAATGGTTTTATCAAGGAGTGAGTTCAAGGTTAAAATGTATACTAGGCAACAAAAATATAATTCAACTCACAAGTGATGAGACACAAGATTTAATTTTTCTGATCTGCTCCAATGTATCATTTATCAGATATTTCAGTACTTTCTTATGTAAAATCGATCCTGTTTTATTGACAGTGGGACAACTATACCCAAAAATAATTTGTCCTGTTTTTGAGAAAGGTAATTAGGGGCATTGAAAATATTTGTAGTGAAGGAAAGGAGATTCTCTTCTTGTGGGACTCAGTAGAATCAGACCATACTTACGGATTTCTTAGCCCACAAGCAGTGAAATAACAATGGATAAAATGCCCTTCTTTACTTCTTGCTTTTATTTTAGCAAGCATTACCCTTCAATTGTGTGGGTCTGTCAATGAATACATCATATATTCTTCCCATTTACCAAATAGCTTTGCTTATCTGTGGATGCCCGAGAAGACAACACTAGTGCTGTGGGTTATTCTCCATTCTCATACCATTAGCAGGTAAATTCTTGGTGTACGACTAGGAGGAGAACATCTGGAACTCCCCTTGGGGTGTCTAATGTGAGAGTGGGAGCATTTATCTTTGCAGGATCAGTAGTGAACTAGTTAATTATTGGCTTTCAAAAAAGTCATATATAATCCTCTTTGGACAATCTAGCTTGAAACATTCCTTTTCAAAATTCTGGAATTTGATGGATTTGGCTTTTGTCTAGCATACGGAATGTTTTATAGACACACGCAGTCTGGTCTGGAAGGTTTTGTGTATGAGCTTCCATGTGCATGTTGACCCCATTCATTGCTTTTGACACAACACACAATCTCTGTTGAGTACCTCTTTTACTTACCAGATTGCAGCTAAAAGTAATTAGACTTGTGGAAATCGGACTCTTGAACTTTTATATGATATATATTTTTCATTTGCTTTTCTAGACCCACCTTCCGCCCTCCACACTGCTTTGTATCTCTGGAAGCTATTCCAAATGGGCTGCATCAACTGGCTCCCTTGCCTTCCTGCTTTCAGTCACACTGTGACAATGGGAGACACCAGTCACAGACCAGAGGGTGAAGGAAAACGAAGGTTTGGTAAGCCCTTCTACTGAAGGCCAAAGCATCTTTTCATCAGCCCTCCTCATGCAACTATACTTCCTTTTTTCTATTTCACAAGAAAACTCTTTTTTTAAAGATTTGTTTCATTAACCAAGACCTCCTTGTCCTCTTAGCCCTAGGGATGCTAGTTTTTCACCACTGTAGCTACCATAGAAAAGAGACTATATTCTGCATCATGCCTTATCAGTTTCCCTAAGCCATTTTTGAAACACTGGAAGTAATATCTTAATTACACTTTTCAATCACCCACTTTGAGTGTGCTACTGGTTTTCTACTGGGTCTTTGACTAATGGGTATAATTTTTTAGAGTTAACCTTAAAACCCACTTTTTTGGTTTGTTTGGTTGGCTGGTTTTTATGGAGAAGGCCTCAGTTTTTAAAGCAGTTTGAAAATAAGTTGTTTTAAAAATGTTTTGACAGTGGTTAGTATCTTTAGAATCAAAATTTGCAAATCTAAAGAGACTATGTTGAACAAAATGATATTCATTTGAACATCAAAAACTTGGCATTTTAGTTATAAATTGCAATCCTTAATGGTCAAATCCTATATAGCCCTCAGAGTCCATCTGGTATTACTCTTGCTAAAGCCACTTCTGAGAAATAAAATTAAATCTGAAGTCTCCTCAACCAACTAAACAGATCCCCTCTTGGCCAAAGGGATCCCAGAGAAACCTCAAAACTGAGTTTCTGACCATGACAAGATGGGTTGCCAGACAGGACTCATTAAACCCCCTCCCTCACTACCTGCCATTAGACTTTCTTTCCTAAGAGTTGAACAGAAAAAGCCTTTTCAAAAGACTTGCTCCACTGCTAATCAACTAACAAATGACCAGCATTCTTTCCTGCTAAGAAACCATGGGCCATGGACTGTTTCTGGCCAGTATGCAGAGGCTGCTTGCACAGGATGCCTCTGTGTCCTCCTGTTCACTTTTTGATGTATATGGCCTAATTGTAATACTGTTTAAGTGTTAAGTCTTCAGACCAAACTAAACATGGGACACATGTAACATACATGTTTTCTTAGTACACATGCATGTGTCCCTCTTCATGAATATTCATATCTCCCCCTATAACCTGTTGAATATGAATACTTGGCCCACTCAATAAGCGCAATTTCCAATCTCATCCTCCATCTAAGTACCTGGATTTTCCATTTCTGCCAGAGACTACACTTCCCACCCTGTGGGTTTTCCAGCCTGCAGGTTGCAACCCTTTATAAAAAATAAAGCTCTCGGCGGGGCGCTGTGGCTCATGCCTCTAATCCTAGCATTCTGGGAGGCCGAGGCGGGCGGATTATTTGGGCTCAGGAGTTCGAAACCACTCTGAGTAAGAGTGAGACTCCATCTCTACTAAAAATAGAAAGAAATTAATTGGACAACTAAAAATATATAGAAAAAATTAGCCGGGCATTGTGGCGCATGCCTGTAGTCCCAGCTACTCGG
>CAUYRB010077961.1:0-12888 GCA_963574695.1 Propithecus perrieri
GGCGGATTGTTTGAGCTCAGGAGTTTGAAACCAGCCTGAGCAAGAGCGAGACCCCGTCTCTACTAAAAATAGAAAGAAATTAATTGGACAACTAAAAATATATAGAAAAAATTAGCCGGGCATGGTGGCACATGCCTGTAGTCCCAGAGACTCTGGAGGCTGAGGCAGTAGAATTGCTTGAGCCCAGGAGTTTGAGGTTGCTGTGAGCTAGGCTGACGCCACGGCACTCTAGCCCGGGCAACATAGTGAGACTCTGTTTCAAAAAAAAAACATCACTCAATGTACTTTACATGGGCTAGAAGAAGCCATTAACTCCCAGCTAGGTGGGCTGTGGAAACCCAAGGCTTCATTTACTTTTTTAAAATTTACTTTTCTATCAGAGGCAGATTATAAAAACAACAAACATACTAGCTAGAAAGCATCATGGCTAAGAAAGATTTGTTCCAGAAAAGTATTCCTGAGATAAACTGAGAAAAATGGATCAGGAAGAGGAGGAAGCTACTCAAAAGAGAAGCATCCAAGTCTACACTGCTTGAAGATTTCAGAAACACTTGTTCTATTAGCCACATTTCCTGCAAGGTTTAAAGGAGGCTAATTTAAAAATAATTTTAAAAATTGTGGACTACATGAAATAGAGGATGAAGACTCTAAATACCTCCTCTAAAAAGTCAAGAAGTCCATTTTTACTTCCCTCTTCTTCATCTGAATGGCCACTTTTCTAAAATAGAAAAACAAATGAGCAGGAAATGGAACTTTTTCAGATGCTGCAAGCTGTCCTTACTGCTACCACACAGTGTCCTCCCTTGCCAGTGTCTATGGAAATTTTCAAGTTGGGAAGCTCAAAGTTAAGGTTTCTGTACAGCCTCCAGCATTTATTCTGGCATTATACGCCAAGAGAACTCCTTTCAAACTTCTGCCAGTCTCCACTGCTGGCAGAGCAGAGCTTCATCAACAAGGATATAGGATTTTTTCAACAGACGGCAAGATCTCTCATTTCCTGTGTCCTTTGTGTATGCGTGGAATAGCCACTACTTGTGAATAAAACAACTGCCCACTCCCCAGGCTTGGATATTATCCAGCAGCCTACAAACACAGCAGACATGAACTCTGAACTACATCCCATTACCAACATTCTCCGTGATGTCATTCTCAGTAACCTAGATAGAAGCCTAATTTGCTCAGCTTTTGCAATGGGGCATTGAGAATGGTAGAGAAAAAGTCTACTAAAGTGAGCATTTAGGCTGGGCATGGTGGCTCACTCCCATAATCCCAGCACATTGAGAGGCCAAGGTGGGAGGACTGCTTAAAGCCAGAGTTTAGGACCAGCGTGGGAATAGTGAGACGATCTCTACAAAAAATTTAAAAAAAAAAAAAAATTAGCCAGGTATGGTGGCATGCGCCTGTAGTCCCAGATACTCAGGAGGCTGAGGCAGGAGAATAGCATGAACCCAGAAGTTTGAGATTGCAATAAGTTATGACAGTGCCATTGCACTCTAGCCAGGTGACAAAGCAAGACCCTGTCTCTTAAAAAAAAAAAAAAAGAAAAAAAGAAAGTAAGCACTTAAATTCTTCATTAAACCATCTTCTCATCCTCATCAGAAGCTTTGACACAGAAGCAGTCATTTGCAGCTTCTTCACTTCTTTTCATCACCCCTACTTTGTTAATAAAGCACCATGAGATCTTTACCTCAGTTATCCACTTAGTTACTTCAATGAAGTTACTCAATGAAGTAATAGTGGTATTTACTATTGCTATTGTGACTATTATTATTTCTATTACAAAAGACTATAAAAAATATACCAAAATGTTAGTGTTTTATCTATTAGTGGTGGGATTACGAGTACTTTTTTCTTTTTTACTTTTCGGTCCAAATTTTCTATAATAATGTATAGCTTTTTTTAGAACAATAATTTTTAAAAAGAAATGTAGCTTAAAGAAAAAGTTAAATCCTTAACAAAATATTAGCAAGTCAAATGCATTAATGTATAAAAAGAATTATATATTACAACATAAACATAGTATATATGCCAGGTATGCAAGGCTGGTTCAACATTTGAAAATCAGCTAATATAAGCCATCCACATCAATGGGCCAAAGAAGAAAAATCACATAATAAAATCAATAGATGCAAAAAAGGTATCTGACAAAATTCAACACCCATTCATGATAAAAATTCTCAGCACACTTGTAATATAGAACTTCCTCAACTTGATAAAGAACATCTACAAAAAATCGATGGCTAACATCATACTTAGTGGCTAGAAATCCTAGGCTTTCCTGCTAAGATCAAGAACATGGCAAGGATGACCCCTCTTACCACCTCCTTTTCAATATTGTACTGGATGTTCCAGATAATGCAATAAGAAAAGGAAATAAAAGGTATACATGTTGGGAAGGAAGAGATAAAATTGTCTTTGTTTGCATCTGACAAGATCATTTATGCAGAAAATCTGAAAGAATTGACCCAAAAAAGGAAAAAGAAAAAAAAAAACCTCCTGGAACTAATAAGCAATTATATCAAGACTGAAGGATACAAGGTTGATATACAAAAGTCAATCTCCTTTTTATATACTAATAGTGAACAAGTGGTATTTGAAGTTAAAAAGACAAAACCATTTACATTAGCATCCCCCAAAATGAAATACTTAGGTATAATTCTAACAAAATATATACAAAATATACATGAGTAAAACTACAAAACTCTGATAAAAGAAATCAAAGAAGAAATAAGAGAGATATTCCATGTTCATAGATAGAAAGGCTCTATATTGTCAAGATGTCAGTTCTTCCCAGATCTACAGATTCAACACAATCTCAATCAAACTCCCAGCAAGTTATTTTGTGGATATAAACAAACTGATTCTACAGTTCACATGGAGAGGCAAAAAACCCAGAACAGTCAACCCGATCTTGAAGGAGAAGAAGAAATTCAGAACTGACACTACCCAACTCAAGACTTACTATAAAGCTATAATAATCAATACTGTGTGAAAATGGCACAAGAACAGACCAATACGTCGTGGAACAGAATAAAGGGCCAAGAAACAGACCCACATAAATATGTCCACTGATCTTTGACAAAAGAGCAAAGGCAATACAATAGAGAAAAGATAGTCTTTTCAAAAAATGGTGCTGGACATCCACATGAAATACAATTTATCTAGACACAGACCTTATACTTTTCACAAAAATTTACTCAAAGTGGATCATGGACCTAAGTTTAAAAAGCAAAACTATAAAACTCCTAGAAGATGACACAGGAGAAAAGCTAGATGCCTCCGAGTATGGTGATGACTTTTTAGATAAAACAGCAAAGTCATGACCCATGAAAGAAAGAATTGATAAGTTGGACGTAATTAAATGAAAAACTTCTACTCTGTGAAAGACACTGTCAAGAGAATGAGAAGGGAAGCCACAGACTGGGAGAAAATACTTGCAAAAGACATATCTAATAATGGACTGTTATCTAAAATATATGAAAAACTCTAAAAATTCAAAACTAATAAAATGAACCTGATTTAAAAATGGGCAAAAGACCTGAACATACCAATCATATAAACAGATGACAAATAAGTATATGAAAAGATACTTAATATCATCTGTCATCAGAGAATTGCAAATTAAAGCAACAATGAGATTCTACTACACACCTGTCAAAATGGCCCAAGTCAAAACATTGACAACACCAAATGTTGAAGAGGACATGGAGCAACGGGAACTCTCATTTACTGCTGGGAAAGCAAAATGGTGCAACCACTTTGGAAGATAGTTTGGCAGTATCTTAGAAAATTAAACATAGTCTTACCATTCAACCCAACAATCACTCTCCTTGGTATTTACCCAAATGAGTTGAAAACTTATTTCCACAAAAAACCTACACACAGATGTTTACAGCAGCTTTTATTCACAATTTTCAAAACCTGGAAGCATCGAAGATGTTCTTCAGTAGGTGAATGGATAAACCAACTGTGGTACATTGAGACAATGGAATATTATTCAGTGCTAAAAAGAAATAAGCTGTCAAGTCATGAAAAGACACAGAGGAATGCACATTACTAATGTAACAGGCACCAAGAATAAATTTAAATGACCCCTGTTAATGTTTTTTATAACCCTCTCCCTTTATTAACTACTTGACCTTCTGAGTTGTTTCTCAGAAATGATGGATTTTCTGCAAGACAAAGGAATTGAGACTTCCTGACACCAAGATTCACCACCCCCTCAACCTGCCCCAAGGCATATGGGCCACTCCTTCAAAAAGCCCATGTCTGTATTAGGCAGGAAGATTTGAGGCAGCTTCTCCCATTAACTGGGACATGACATCTGTCATATTAAAAAATTCCTTTCTTCCTTGGCAATCCTCCGTTGTCTCAATAATTGGATCTTTGTGCGACAAGCAACTGGACCTAGACTGAATCTTAGTGTTTCAACAATACTAAGTAAAAGAAGTCAATCTGAAAGGTTATACACTGTGTGATTCCAACTATGACATTATGGACAAGGCAAAACTATGCAGACATTAAAAAGATTAGTAGTTACCAAAGGTTTGGAGAAAGGGAGGATGAAAAGGCAGAGTACAGGATTTTTAGGGTAGTGAAACTATTCTGTATGATACGATAATGGTGGATACATGTCATTATACATTTGTCAAAACCCACAGAATGTACAACACCAATAATGAACCCTATTGTGAACTATGGACTTTGAATGATAATAATGTGTCAGTATGGGTTTATCAATTGTAACAAATGTACTACTCTTGTGCAGGATGTTGAGGGTAGGGCAGGCTGTGCATGTGGGATGGGGATTCAGTACATGAGAACTCTGTATTTTCTATTCGATTTTTCTGTGAACCTAAAACCACTCTAAAAAATAAAGTCTATTTTAAAAAGTCAATATAAAACTAAGTAGCCTAGAGAAGATCTCGGGGAAGGATGAGCATCCAAAGGGCCAGGCAGGATAATTCTTCTGCTTGAAACTTACTCCCAAACATGTCAACATTTCCATTTTCTCTGCCTTCCCAGGTAATACTAGACCTCACAATCTGACTCCCCCTTTCTATAACACATCAAAGTTTTGAAAAGCCCTTTTCAGCTTAAGCCTATTTAATGGCTTCCACAATAGCTAAGCACTTAGCACATGTTGCCCCTGTCATTTGAAGGTTCTTCTATGGAAACCTCAGTCATTCTGTGGCCCCTCATAAGTGTCTGAAAAATTCTGAAAAAGATCTAACCAGGTGATCCAAAGACCTGAAGTCTGAAGTTACTTTTGACAACGACCAGGCTCATCAATGAGAAACAGACATCATCACAATATATGCTTCAGGACGCTGTATACCCACAATAGCACTAAACCTCAGGATACTGCTCACATTATAAAGCGGGAAATGGAGTTAGAGCAATGCTGGTTGAAACAGAAGACAAGCCTAACTTTGGCCCTGTTTTGGTCATTGGACATTTTGTCTTTTAATCCATGACATAAATAAGGTTTTAGAAATAATAATGAAAACAATATTAATATCTACCATGTGCAGTGTTCCAGGTATCATCATATGCACATTTCTCACTGAATGCTCAGGTAGGCAACAATATTTTCATTTTGTTAGGGGAAACTGAAGCCCACGGTAGTTAAGTCACTTGCTTGATGTCATGCAGCCGGTGAGTGATGATAAGGCAAAGATTCAGCTCAGGTTGGACCTGTTCCAAAGATAGTGCTCTGACAACCACTCTATACCACATCTTGCTACTCAAAAGAAAATCGTGCCTCTGAGAATCAGGCTTAAACCACTGGTAAGCAATCTGGAAAGCACTCAGGATGTGAGGTCAGAGGCCATAGATTAGTCCGGCCTTTTGGAACTGACCAGCTGTGTGACTTTGGGTAAGTCACCGAATCTTTCAGGGCCTCATATTTTATTATAAAAAATGAAAAGTCAGGTGGGCGTGGTGGCTCACACCTAAAATCCTAGCACTTTGGGAGGCTGAGGCAGGAGGACTGCTTGAGGCCAGGAGTTCAAGACCTGCCTGAGCACCAATGAGACCCCATCTCTACCAAAAACAGAAAAAGTAGCCAGGGGTGGTGGTGCACCTGTAGTCCAGCTACTCAGGAGGCTGAGGCAGGAAGATCACTTGAGCCCAGGAGTTTGAGGTTGCAGTGAGCTATGATGACACCTCTGCTCTCCAGCCTGGGCGACAGAGAGAGACCCTGTCTCCACAAAAAAAAAAAAAAAAAAAAAAGGAAAGGCCAAACTTTGTTTCCTTTTATCTCTAAAGTGAAATAACTACATAAACTTTAGACTCTTAGAGCAGTAATCCACTAATCCACATTTGTCTCTCTAATCATATTTGTTACCCAAAAAAAGATGGAGGATTCAGGGGACTGGAACTCTAACTCAGCAATTGTTAGGGTGACATAGCCAAAATAAGAAATAAATAAGAGTGTAGGATAATCCTTTTCCTTTGACAATGCTGCCCTATCAAGTGATTATCCTCTCTCTTTAACTACCAAGGTTTTTCAAAAAGTAACGTAACACTTGGCTGCGCTCTCTACCACAAAAGTGTCTAGTCACCAACTCCATTTGACTCCACCACTGACCAGCGTGTAGCATTGAGCACTACTGACACCCGTTAGTCCCATGTTTGCTGTAACCCTGGACTTCCCTGGCTCTCTGGTTACTGGCTTCATATCTGCCATTCTATATACTCTCCAGGTGACTGAGATTGAGAAAATCCTCCACACCAGAGTTTTTCAACTTCAGCATTACTGACATTTGGAGCCGATGATTCTTTGTTGTTAGGGGAATGTCCTGTGCATCCTACGATGTTTAGCAGCATCCCTGGCCTCCATGCACTAGATGACAGTAGTGCCACTCCCATCCCCAATGAGGACAACAAAGTCTCCAGGCATTGGTAAATGTCCTCTGGTGGCAGAATCACTTTCCTTTGAGAACTATTCCGTACCCGCTTCCTTAGCAATTTCGCCCCATCTTTGAAATTCAACTCCTATTAATACCTCCATAGGGATGGCTCCTGAGCCTGGATTTTTCTCTCCAGGAAACCAGTCTCACAGTTCCTCTTGGCTGATGCACATCTCCACCTGGATAATTTCTATTATCCAAGCCATCAAGCCTGAAACTGAATCCTCCCCCTCCTCATCATTATCATTGCTACCTTCTTTCAGTGCCCTACATATTAGGCACTATTCTAAGCACTCCACCTATAGTACTTCAATTAATCATCATGATGATACTGAAGGAAATTAAAAATATGTTTACCCCAAAATATGACATTTTGACATTCTGGACTGATTGAAGCAGCTTCAAGGTCTCTCTGACCTTCCTCCACCACCACCACCACGACTCTACCAAAATTTTTTCTTGTGCCTGAGATCAGCACCCACCTAGGAGGACAATCGTTTTTTTCTTCCCCTCCCTGTAAGACCAGGACTCTAAGACAGAATAGACTCTAAGAAGATAATGTCCAGTCTCTCAGACTCACGTAAATCCCAAAGGGAACTATTTACCAGTTAATCTTTGTTCCCCATCCATTCATCCACCCCAATAATCCTTTATTGCCTCTCTACAGAATTCCTCTTTCTCCATCCCATAATCCATTTTACCAGAAAGGCATATAAACTTCTGAACCCTTTTGGGGAGCTGGATCCTCATTTTCTGGGGGTTCCTGTATATACATATTAAATAAATTTGAAAATTTTCTCTTCCAATCTGCTTTAGTGTGTTTATTTAATTTTTCAGCAAAGCTTCTGAGGGCAAAGGGGAAGTTTTGCCTTCACCTCCACAATACCATGAGGTAGTTATTATTTTACCCATTTGACAGATGAAGAAACTAAAGTAGAGAGGTAAGAAATCTGCCCAAATTGTCACACACGTAGTAAGTAGCAGAGTTTGAACCCCCAGTTTCTGCCTTCTGACCACAACATTATTCTCCTACACCTTCCCTTCAAATGTCGACTTGCTTCCTCTATTCCCCTTAGTGAAACCACGATTTAGGCAGTGCCCTACACTCCACACTCTGGAGACAAGTCCAGCAGATAATATGTCTCCTGACTTACTATCTGAAGGGGAAATTATGACACTTTAGCTAAGGGCCTTGCACAAAATGGTGGGCACCACATTCTGATTGAATGTCAGTAGCCATACCACATCTGCCCCTCCATAAGTCTGGCTGTAAAGATGTTCCCCCACATCTATGAAAACCCCCTTCTTTTCTTTGCATTCCCTTCTTACTACTCTCCACTAAACATCTAGACCCATTCTTCAGTGTTCCATTTTAGCCCCCCTGCCACCCCACCCAGGCCCTTTAACCCAATACCACTACCCCCTGCACCACTAACTTGCTAAAACAAAATTCTAAGTGACAAAGAGCTTCTGAACGATTTGAAAAAATTGGTTAGGATCCTGCTCCTACCTTCAACTTGTTCCTAGAAAGCTTTCTCTCCCTTCTCATCTCCACTTAGACCTGAATTCTTGACCTTCTAAATATCATCTCAAATACTACTCTTGGTTCCTTTAGACTTAGTGACTCAATGTGGCTGGCCGCTGCCCTGGTGTTTAGACCTTAGCTTTCTTTATATAGTCTTTGGCGTGGCTTGCACCTTTGACTCCCGGAATCACATTCTCTCAGATAGAAACCCCAAATCTTAGTCAGAATACTCCACCTTCCTCTACTTCTGTCCTGAGTAAGTCTTCCTAAGACTATAAATTTTGGTACCTGAGCCCAAGTACTGAATTGTTCTTTACCAGCTTCATGCATGTGACCCTACGCTTCTTCTGAATCTCCTTCCCTTTGTGGTTCTCCTTCCTCAACACACAAACATAAATGTAAGTATTCATGTACATACACACACACATACACAGTATCAGAGGCTCAGGATGATGTTTCCTAGAGGCTTTGTATTTGAAAGGGCCTAATTAATGCTTCAATTGGCTCTCTTAATCCATTGTGAAGTAGACAGCAATTGTGTACCCCAGTCACCTGAGAAAGACATAGTCATAGGCAACTGACAAGCAGCCCTTAGTGTGAGAGATGGAGATCTAACCACAGCAGTTGTGGCATCACTGCCAAGCATCCTCTTCTCCCAGGGCTGCTTGTTCATGCTGTCAGCTGCTATGACTTTATTACCATGACAACCTAATGTGTAACCCAGTGACACAGCACTGAACTAGATGCACCAGAAAGCAGTTCACTGGGGATGCTGGGTTTGCTGTGACTCGGTACTATTGCTCGCTCTTAAGATGCTTCTCTCTTTGCCCGACCCCAGGGTGGCAATGAAGCATGCAATCCAAACTTCTGAGCACCATTTTTCCAGAGTAAATAGAAAAAAATTCTGGGTGGCCCTCACTTTAGGAATGTGAAAATAGAAGAATGAGTCCCCAGAGACACCCAGAACTTGTAACAACCAAGAATAAGAGAAGAGCTTCTATTCCATCTTGATTTCCCGCTTTCTTATCACCTTAACCTAAGCATAAACAAGAAAGACAGCCTCTGCTTCAGGAGTTATTATGTAGGATATGGGAGGTATAAAGTGACACTGAAAGTTTGAGGGGGCAACTATACAGAATTTATACTGTTTTTAAGCCTTTCTTTGACAACAGAAAGAAAGCTTATTTTATTGGTTGAAGATTGAAGCAATTTTAAAACAAACAAGACTCACCCCTCAACTTCCATTCCAGTTCTCTACCCAAGTACCTTCCCTGAAAAGCCATAGTTACTGTATTTATATATTATTAAAACCCCAACACTGAAACAACTGCATACCACCAGGTATACTCAGGGAAGGGCACCAAGATGCACATGTCATGTTTTCTGAGTCTTCTTTGCTACAGAGGACCACAAGAGTTAAAGCACATAGAATCTGATGTGGTAGAGAAAGGGTATGAGAACTGGCTCTGCTACCGCTATGCTTCTAGAGCTCAGAAAGGTGAAAGTTTCTTCATAAAATGGGGGTAATAATATCATTCTTACAGATATTTTTCTGAACTTTACATAAAATAATACATGGAAAAAACTTAGTACTTTCTGGGCACATAGGATCATCAGCAGAACAGTTCTGCTGATCAGAGGTAATAGTAACTGAATTTTTATTGTGTGCTTTCCCATGTAGTACCAACTGAGCTCTTACAAAGAGCCTCCAATGAGCTTTCTTAAAAAAAAAAAAAAAAAAAAAGGAAGCCTATACCCTTAGGAGTTCAGATTTTCATTTCCTAACGGAACACAGGAAGGCCTTTCTTACACACCCTAGGCATTGAAGAGTAAGGATATCAATACAGAGGCTCTTTGTCTCAGTTTCACTAAATGGTCACAGGTTGTCAGGGAGCAATGGCTGCCTTTTCTAGTTTGTTAAGATCTGACTGGGCAACATCTCAGATACAGTCTACTTCAATGATATCAAAGCAAAGCACAGAGAGTACAGGAAGGATGGGTCACATTCTGCTCCTCAGCACCTGCACAGAGTCAGTCTATGGGCATAGTTGGCTCCTGAACCTCACAACTTGCTTCTTATTGTATTTTCTCTCCTTTGTAGACTAAAATCCCAATCCACCTCCTTGAGGAGCTAAAAACCTGCTCACCTAAAAACCACAGTGCTCACTAACTAAGGACAGCTGCTAAAATACTTTTCAGGGTCCCCAAAGCTATGACACTGAATCATCATGCATCATTTCTTATCTCCTCCTCGAGCTTCCTTTTTTAGGGTACTCATTAATAAAAACATAGTATGATTAGTCCTACCTTACAGATGAAATTGAAGTATGTGGACTTGTCTCATTTGACTCCAATGTTTCTGCTCTTTCACCATAAAAGGAAAGGAAAGCATGAGCATCCCATACTCAATAAAATTTTTTTTCCCTGAAAGTGTGAACAAACTCTACATTGGTATACTATTCCCAATCCATTTTCTATATGTAAAAGGTTAATAACTTCCTATAACTACTAATAATTCTATATATAAGTCATAGAAAGGCAATTTATTAGCATCATTAGCCCTGTGACTTAGGACAAGTCATTTAACCTCTTAAATCTCTGTTTCTTCATCTGTAAGAAGGGGACTGTAACATCTAATTGGATTGAGCAAGGAATTAAGGAAATTTGGTAGAATCTATTTCACCTGTCATGAAGTAAATAAAAGCCATTTAACAAGGGGGTGGTCATCAACTGGATCACTGGGCTAAATGGAATTTCTCTCTGCAGAGACCTGATGAATTCTGTCCTTTGGCTAAATGCAGAGTCAACGAGGAGAGAGGCACTGTTTTAAAATTTTATGTTTATATATATGTACAAGCATCTACATATAGTCCTGAGGTAGACTGAGAGTTGGTTGCATTCTGAAGGGTTAGCCTTAAGATATCAAAGAAAACACCTTTTTCCTTTAGTAAACCTAAGTTTTATTTCCTTAACTGACTGAAGCTGAACTAACAGGAAAGGAGTAGGGAGGGGGACAGAAGAGAGCAGGCCCTTGAATAAAAGTAGAGGTGGTTTTATCACTGTTATCACAGTAGAGTTTTATGTCTAGGTACCCGGGCTCCTAAATTAACTGTCAAATACAATCCTGCACTGGAAACATGAAGCGTGGCTACTATGGGGGAGTCCTGACAGTTCCACTCCCGTCTCTGCACTGGCTGTGTAATCAGCCCTTCAAGCTTTTGGCAGAGAGGAGCTGAAGCAGGGAGAGAAGGACATCACAAAGTGTTAATTTTATTAAGCGATTTAAAGCTCAATCCCTTTGCTTTCTAACAATGCTCCAGCCCACCAGGCAGCTCAGAAACCATGCCCACCTTAGTTTTAAAATGCCCAGAGTAGGTTTGTGTAATGGTTCACTTAGGAGCTCTGGGACCCCAATCAGAAAGGAGAGGAGTCAAAGGATAAAGCTGTAGGGGAAGGGAGAAGAGGAGGTAGGAAGGGAAAGAGGAATCTCAGCGGTGTTTACTTTAAAGTGGGGATTTATCTCATAATGTGTTTCTTAAATATGACTTAGCTTCTTTATTTTTCTTTTAATTTGGCACCAGGCAGTTCTGCTAACTAGAGAGTTTGCTCATAACAATAAACATAATTGCTTTTATGTATTGATTTCTTGTTTCTATTGGGAATATATGGACACACAGCTGCACGCTCCCAAGGCAGATATATTTGCCTTTACTTGAATGGGCAATAGAGCTATGGTGAACTTATGCCAGTTACTCTGCAGCCAGGCAAGGCCCGCAGAGTGAGCAAGCCAGTCAGCCACACCACGGGATCCCCAAAGTGGAGATTTAACTCAATTTATTTGCCTATCGTCATCACTCAAAGTGGTACGAATGGCCCGTGAAAACCTGCAATCTGGGTCACTAATCCCGGGGAGTGTTAATTGATCAAAGTATAGAATCTAGTTATTTAAAAATAGGTGGCTTACTTTTTTCAGCAAGGCTTGGAAGGTCTCCTCAACTCTGTGGGGGGGAAGCTACCCCACGTACCCCTGCCCTTCTGCTGGAAGCAGTGGTAGTTCTCAGGACTAGGAGAAGGTTCGCAGCACCCACAACTTACAGTGTAAAGGAAAAAGAAAAATCTCAGGAACCCCCTAAATTCATTATGCCAAAAGGGAGAACTGAACCCAAAAACAGTCACACAGGCACTGCCATCCTCTCCCCAGATGGTACAGGCATCCTCTTTAAAGAAATGGAAGGGGCCGGGCACGGTGGCTCACGCCTGTAATCCTAGCACTCTGGGAGGCCGAGGCGGGCAGATCGTTCTGAGCTCAGGATTTCGAGACCAGCCTGAGCAAGAGCGAGACCCTATCTCTACTAAAAATAGAAAGAAATTGGCCAAACAACTAAAAATAGAAAAAAAAATTAGCCGGGCATGGTGGCGCGTGCCTGTAGTCCCAGCTACCTGGGAGGC
>CAUYRB010077963.1:0-28823 GCA_963574695.1 Propithecus perrieri
ACCTGAGTGGATTAATAAAATGTGGTACCTGTATACCATGGAATACTACTCAACCATAAAAAACAATAGTGAATTAATACCTCTTGTATAATATTATCCCTGATAGAGCTGGAGCCCATTCTTCTAAGTGAAGTATCACAAGAATGGAAAAACAAGCACCACATGTACTTACCACTAAATTGGTACTAATTGATCAATGCTTATGTGCACATATGGAAGTAACATTCATTAGATGTCAGGCAGGTGGCAGGGGGCTGGAGGGGATTGTTAAATTCTCACCTAATTGTTGTGGTGCTCACTCCGGAATGGGTGTGCTTGTAGCTCTGATTTGGGCTGTGCAAAGGCAATACATGTAACCAAAGTGTTTGTACCCCCATAATATTTTGAAATTAAAAGAATATTAGATTTTTTCCCTTTCTCTTATTTACTAGGTACAGATGCAGTAGGAGAATTACTCAAGTTTTACAATGAAAATAAGCTTAGGTTTGCAGGAAAAAAAAATTCCTGTAAAAAAAAAGCAAAAATATTCCCTGTGTTTAAAAAAGTTGATTTTCAGCTTGCATTTGGATTTCTCTTTTTATATCTGTAAAAAAATGTGTAATTATTGTAATATTACAATATTAAAAACATTTATTTATTAGGGTTATTTAAAAATAGAGATTATATCTGTAGTTTTAATAAAGGATTATCACTACAATGTCACAGAAATAGCAGGAGATATTCACAGTCCAAAGTACGTATAATTGTATTGTTTGAAAGATCCATTTTAAGGTAACAAGTAGAAACACAGGAGTCTATCGTTTAGATCAAATGAAAATTGCTCCTCAAAGTGTTAATCTCTTAAATGCTTAAAAGCCTCTATCTCTTTTAAATGACAAATGGGTTATAAGATCCTCTGTAAATTACTGGGCTGATAACTCTTTTGATTTCTTTGTAATGTTGCTGTAACTGCAGCTTTGAGATTAACATGGCCTTGCAAATTTCAAAATTTAATCAATCAAAAAAATAAGGAATTATTGTCTGTAAGATGCCCAGAAAATTCCACCATAATAGAATTTGGACCTTAAACTCCTTCCAGTCAACTCTACTCTTCAATATTTGTTCTCTATAAAACTATTAGCTTTTCTTTTAATAAATGTTAGGGAAAGCCACTTGCTTATTCAAACAGGCAGTTATTATTAACTTTGAGGGAGTGTAAACGCATGTTCATTCTAGTTTACTTGGACAAGAACAGGCTAAAAGAAAGAAGTTAGGATATGGGTATAAATTACTTTAAATATAGGTTAGTGATTTCAGAATTCATTTTATATTTTTTAATATATTCCACATTTTTGAAGTCTCACTGTGTAACGACTACTATGTTATGTGCTGGTAATATAATGTAAAATAAGATAGTGTCTGTCTTTACAGTGAGTGTTAGCAAACAATTCAGGGGACAGAGAGAGAATGATGAGTTCACTTCTTTAAAAGTGGATATTCCAATTGTCAAAAAATGTGCACATGCATAGAATACTATGTATTGTATACATTGAGCACATGCTTTAAGTTATAAGATTTTAGCTTTGTACATTGTCTTTGAGCTGTTTTGCAACTCTTAAATTGTAGGTAACTTGTTAACAGGTAAATTCTGTCCTCTCTGGTAGAAGTTCAAATGCCTTCCCACCCCCTTAGAAAAACCAGTTTTGCCTCTATTTGTGCATTTATATCAATATATTTTTGTGCTATATAAATTTGTTTTTGTGGGATTTTTTTCTTTTTGTAAACTGGTATAACATCTATAATATATGCCAGTTCTGGTTCCTTCATGAGTGAAATACAATCTTTAATGTGGGTTCATTTTTAGATTTGTTTGAGAGTCACAATTTTACTGTTTTTTGAAAGTTATCTTTTAATACAATATATAGTTAGATTAGATATGAGAGTTTGGATCTCAGAAGTTTGTGGTAGAAGGTACCTGGATTCATAGGAACAGATGAGATCCCCCAGGGAAAATGGATATCAAGGGAAAGGAAGGTTGAATAAAGGATCTGAGGAAGGCCATAATGTAAGAAGCAAGATGAATAAGGATTTCCTTTTATCAAACATTTTTTCCCCCTTGAATACTGCTAAAAGAAACATACCTTTCATTTCTCAATTCAGGTTATGATTTCCGGAGTAGAAACACCCAGAATACATTGTTATTGCAATTTAAAATACCAAATTTTAAAAGCAGAACTTGCAAACCAAAGCACAACTAGAATGGTAATTTTCAATCGTGGCTGCACATTGGAATCATCTGTGAGATTTTAAAATACTGATGCTTTGACTCCATCGCAGGAGATTTTGATTTAGTTGATTCAGGGTAAGATCTGGGCTCCGGAATTTTTAAAAGATCCACAGGGTAATTCCAATGTGCAACCAAGGTTGAGAAGTACTGGTCTAGATGGGAATAGTGAAGATGCTAAGATCCGTGGAAGTGAAAATGAGGAATCCTTCAGGGGTCATATGGGGAGGGGGCATAGAAGAAATTGTCTTCAAGAAAGAAGATTCCAAGGAAATGTAGCTGCCTTCAAATGTTATGAGGTTATCATGCAAGTCTTTATTCTGCTCCATACATGCATTAATAGAAATAGCAAATTAAATGGAGATAGTTTAGGCTTACACTAAGGAAGAAACTTCAAAAATCTAAAATGTATTAAAATAGCATAGACTCTTTTGCAAAACAGCCAAGTCAACACGGAACATTTAAGGATGTCTAACATAATTTTTTCTTTGCACAATGTCATAAATTTGTCTGAATCTGTCATCTCCTTCAAAACCAAAGATTGGCTACACTTAATGGTTCTGTTAAAATAAATTGAAACGTCCCATTGAACATATTCATTATCTGGGAAATTTAATACATATCACATGTTCTCTATTCCAGTTATGTTAAATCTAGTGCCATCAGCTCTCTTTCCAAAGGTCAAGATGTAGAGTCATTCCCATAACACACAAGTATCTCAATGAGATTTTGAAGAAGGACTTTAGGGAAGTAACTCACCAGACACTTACTCTAGAAAATGGGAATGCCACTGAGCAGGTTATCCAAGAGTTTTCCAGATTACAGAAGTTATGTTGGGTTCATCATTTATGGTAAATGGATATTCACAAAACTTTTTTTGTTCTGTGAGAACATATTGCAGGATAACAACAACAAGGAAGACAAAGGCTTTAAGAATAGCCTGCAGCACATTAAACAACAACTTGAGACACTTGAACAAACAATGGGGGTGGGGGTGGGGCATGAATCTTGGAACAAAAACTCTACGGACAATGATAAGGATCCCTTCTGCTACTCCTAAGAGCATGGAATAGAAAGACCTGCTGGTTTACAAAACAGTCTCTTCAGTCACACCTGCTACTCAAATCCCAATCACTGTCAGTAGTGCCTCTTCCAAAATAAATGCCAGCACTAGCCGTGTGTTTCTTGCAGAAATAATTTGCTTTCCTGTCTTTCTATTTATTGTAAGCTATCAATCTCTTAAGTCTCTGCTTTATTATATGAAGAAGTACTTCACATTTTACTCTTCATAATTTGTTTCTGAATTTGTATTTATATAAACATTTTGGAGATTTCTTTTTAAATTTTACTTACCTGAGTATCCAAACACCCTTTGGATGTTATTTTACTCTATTTGCACTACTCTATCTATCTCTTTTAATTGGCCACCGTGGGTTATTTTCTTTACAAAATCAACTGGTGTCGTTAAAACACTGCTGCTTATTGAACTGTGTTTAGTTGAGAATGACTAACAAGACTTATGCTCAGCCCAGAGTAAAACTTACTAGACCAGCACTCGGTAAGCTCAGTAGGTATTTTACTTTAGTTGAAAGAAATATAAATTAAACTCTTCATTCATTTTAAAGGAAGATAAATGAACTTATTAAATGTTTAAGTTCTTTTTTTTCCCATTAAATGAGGGACATGGTTAATACAAAAAAATTAAATTGTTGCTGTAATAAAAACATTGTTAGACCAGATCTGTGCTGAATAGAATCACTCATACTTTTACTATATTGTGAATTATTAAATATATTTTTAGGCTGATGTTAATCTTTTGATGATATTTCTATACATAAAATGTGACAAAACTTTAATCAACAGAAATGTATATAGAGTGAAAAAAGGAAGATCCTTCCTTGGTCTCTCCCTCCCTTCCTTCCTTGCTTTTCCATATGTTTTCGGTCCTTCTTTCATTGCCTTATTCCCTCCCTTTCTTCTGTGCTTTCAGTTTCTCTCTTTTCTTCTTCTGTATCTTTGGTTTGACTGAAAACGGCTTTACAAAAAGAGTCTAGTTGTTTTGGAGGCAACCTTAATGAAAATATATTAATCTATAAAAATTGATAAATACATTTATATTATGAATAACTCTTTTCTGAACTATTATTTTCCTATCTTCCTCTTCCTTGACATTTTATGCTATAGGTAATTATATCTGCCATTTTAAAACTCTCTCTACTTTTTAATATCCAATATGCTTATTCTCTCCCACCTAGTTTGAATGCCCGTATAGTCTGATTTTTGGCTTCTTACTCTCCTTCCTCATGTTTCCATGCTTTCTCCATTCTCTACCCAAAAGCTCTCTTTTTCTGCTTTTATTCTCTCCAATAAAGTCAAGGATTCAACTTTCATTTTTAACCAAGTACTTCAGAATTCCTTATCTTCTGCAATGTGTGTCCATGTCAAGCATCCATTTCCAATTACCCACAGGCTCTTATTTTGTATAATCCCTTGTCTCCCCCTTCCCATGGAGAAGCAGGTCAAGTTACTAATCTCTCTAAGACTATTTCCTCATTTATAAACTGGAAAGAATAATAGTACCTGAATCATAGGATTGTCAAGGACAAAATAAGATCATTCACCCTGTTAGGCTTAAAGAATTCACCCTCCCCAAACTTCCATCCAAACCTCTTATAAAACCCATGGCTCAGCTCTCTGGGAGGCTGAGGCGGGAGGATTATTTGAGCTCAGGAGTTTGAAACCAGCCTGAGCAAGAGCGAGACCCCGTCTCTACTAAAAATAGAAAGAAATTAATTGGACAACTAAAAATATATAGAAAAAATTAGCCGGGCATGGTGGTGCATGCCTGTAGTCCCAGCTACTCAGGAGGCTAAGGCAGTAGGATTGCTTGAGCCCAGGAGTTTGAGGTTGCTGTGAACTAGGATGACGCCACGGCACTCTAGCCCGGGCAACACAGTGAGACTCTGTCTCAAAAAAAAAAAAAAAAAGTGTGTCAGCAGGGCTGGAGGCATTGGGGAGAAGCCGTGTCTTTGCCTTTTCCAGCTCCTAGAGCTGCCTGCGTTCCTTGGCTTGTGGCTCTGTCTTCCACCTCCAAAGCCAGCAGCACAACATCCTCAGAGATCTCTCTCCTGCTTCCCTCTTCCGCCTTTAAGGACCCTTGTGATCATACTGGGGTCCCCATCGCAAGGCTGATGGGCGACCTTCATTCCCCTTGACCGTGTGACCAGGGATGAGGACATGGATGTCTTTCGGGGCCATGCCTCTGCCCATCACACCAGCCAAGACCTCCTCGAGCCCCACAATCATCCTCGGAAGCAGATTCTGCTTTTCCATTTTAAAGAGGAGAAAAATGAGGCTCAGAAGGTTTAAGTGACTTCCTGTGGTCACACAGCTGTTCTGTGACCATACTGGGCCTCCTCAAGGGCCTTTGTGTTCTCCTTCACGTGAGAGGACAGTGCCAGGGATGGGCCCTGCCGCACTGGGTTGGTGCCACCTTCATCCCAGATCAGGGATGAGGGTGTGGTCCTGGGGGCAGGAACGAACCTGGGGTCTGACCCACGGACTTTTCTCACGCGGGCTGCTGCCCCTCCCTTCTCAAGGACGGGAATGGGTGGGGGAGTCACACACTGGCCTCGGGGAAAGTCATTTCATCTCTCCAGCCTCAGTCTCTTCACATTCGTGGGGAACTCGAGGCTTCAAAAGTGCTTTGCCAGCAGCCGTCGCCCCACGGATGTGAGCAGCAGGGACGCGACTCCTCTTTTGCAGGATGATGATTTGTCCCTCATTCCCGACACACCGCTGGAACCCAGGGGTCTGTCGGTGGGGCCTCCGCCAAGCTGTGAGGATGTGACTCAAGGCACACACAAGATGAGCAAAATCAGAGGGGAAGAGGTTTGGCCCGGGGCTGCCCAGACCTCCAGAACTCACCCACCGCCCCTTCCCCCAGGCATGGACAGGAACGATTCCCTGGGGGGCGGTTACCAGAACGGGGCAAACAGAGCTGTTGCCGCAACTGTCTGGTGGCTGAGGTAGGGGTGGTCCCATTCTTTCAGGCACCAGAGGAAACTCCAGGGCCCACGGCAGGGAAACTTTAGCACGTGACTTGCTTGGCCGGAGCTGCCTCAGCTGAACCAGGACACGACTAGGACCCACCTGCCCTCCCTGGCAGCCTGCGGAACAGACCCCTGCGCCAGCAGCCCCCAGGTATCCCTCTCGCCCTCCAGCCTCCCTTGCCTGCCTTCTCTAATAGATGCCGGACGCACAGGGGTCTGTGGGGGAAGCCAGACGAGGTCCTCGGAGCCGGGGGAGGCATGGTCTCTGGGGGGACTTGTGCGTCTGAATCCCTGGATCTGGGGTGGGTGCAGCAGAGGAGTTGAGTCAAATACAATGCGCCTTTTGCCTGCCTGGGCCTCAGTGTCTCCATCTGTAAAGTGGGGAGGGCAGTGGCTGAAGTGGTCCCAGAGCCTCCCAGCTCGAAAGCTCCAGGACCAGGAGTCAAATTCAAGGGTCTGGTTGTGACGTCTCAGGGCACCAGCAAACCTTCAGCCTTGGAATTCCAACTCTAGTTGTTCTGGGTGAAAAGGGAGGGAGAGAGACCTGCCTTCCTCCTACCCCAGATTCCGGTCATCTGAGGATAGTCTTTGGGATTTTTGCTTTTTGCAGACTGTATTGTATTCTTTCTGTTTCTTTAAATGGATTCTTTTCTCTATATGATTTTAAAGGCACACTTTGTAGCGGCAAAAAAAAAAATGGTAAAACAATATCTTTCCATAAATAAAAGCTAACCCCCAAAATAATGTAAACACAGTGAAAATAAAGCTTGACTCCCTGCCCTCCCCCATGGTCTCACCGACTGCTTCTCTTCTTTTGCTCACTCCACTCCAGCTGTCCTGACTTCCTTGACGTTTCACAGATGCCCCAAGCACACCCCTACCTCTGAGCCATCACACTTGCCCTTCCTCCCCCGGGACTCTGTTCCCCCAGGCATTCGCAGAGCCCACTCTTTGAATCTTTAGTGGACTACCAACTGTGGGCCAAGCAAATGTCATTTAATCTCAATGTCATTAAATCCTCCCATCCATCTGCCACATCGGTGCTGTTACTACCTCCATTCCATGCAGGTTCAGAGAAGTTGAGAAAGTTGCCCAAGAGCACACAGCTAGTAAGTGGCAGAGCTGGGATTTGGCCCCAGGCTCCAAGCTGAAGTACCACCTCCTGACAATGCCCACACTTGGTTGTAACATAGCCCCTGCTCTCCTTAAGCTGCATTTTCACTGGGAAGGTGAGATTTGTACGTACAAAAGGCTACCACAAAGGTCTCTGCAGCAAAGTTAGCCCTGGCTCTCGGGGTGTGCTGTTCACTTTTAACACTCACAGTCACAGCCCTTCAGGGGCCAGGTAAGTGGCATAAACGAGTGATAAAGTGGGTGCAAGACAATAGCGAGTGGCTGTCAACTGGAAGGGCTTGTCACTTAATTTCCAAAAAAAAGAAAATAGACGAGCCCCACGAAGCACAAAGATATTTCCAAGGACCACAAGTGTTTGCCCTTTGGTCTGTGCGTCATTTCCCCACCGAACTACAAGCTCCTTCAGTATGGTGACATCTTTTATGGTCTGTTTGTTCGTATAACAAAACACAGTTTGTGGGTTTACCCGGTTAAATTGAATTGAATTCAGATTTTCTCCGCCACACCCTTACATACAGTCTTGGAAGAACAACGGGTTGGGTTAAACCAACAATAGCAACAGCTCTCACCAGATCTCTGTCGTGGTCTGGGTGTGAATTAGAATCCCTAAAGAGTGGCAAAGTATTGTTGATAGCATTACTGCACTTCCAAAGTGGCATCTTAATTGTCCCCGAAACTCTCTCCTCCCCGGCCTTCCTTGACACCTTTGGAACACTCTGCTCACGGGGCATCTCCGCCTGAACGTACACCAGGACGTAGGGTAGAATTTTATTTATCCTTCTCTATTTCCATGATAGCATGGGCCAGAAGGGTGCCTTTGGCCAGAGAGGTGCACAGAATTGACAGAAATTGAGAGGGCAGGGGCTAGGCGTGACGGCACATGCCTGTAGTCCCAGCTGCCCGGGACACTGAGGATCACCTCAGTGATGTGGATCACCTGAGCCCAGGAGTCTGAGGCCACAGTGCGCTATCACCGCACCTGTGAATAGCCACTGCACTCCAACCTGGGCAACAAGCAAGATCGCGTCTCTTAAAAAAAAAAAAGGCAGGGGAAAATTGAAAAAGGATTTAAGAGCATGAATGAAGCTAGAGGAGAGAAAATTTCGAGGTGAAGCTGACCAATCTGGGCTGCTTAATCACAAGCATCCTCATCATTTCGTCCAGTTGGTTGCAGTAGACATCACTGCAATCAATTGACCAGGTTTCATGAAGCTGTAGAGGATAATACCAGCGCTGGACCACCAAACACAAACCATTAGCTTTTTTTGATGAGTATTTGGTTTGGGGCTGTGTTTCGGCACTTCATGTTTATCCAACCATTGTGCCAAATGCTTGCGATTGTCAAAATGAATCCATTTTTCATAACACGTAACAATATCGTATAGAAATGTTTCGCCTTTATGTCATGACAGCAAAGAAAGGCAAGCTTCGAGACAGTTTCCCTTCTGTCTCTCTTTCTCTTGTTTAGTTCATGCAGAAACCATCTATCCAGCTTCTTTACCCTGCCCATTTATTTCAAATGGTCCAATATGGTTGGAATAGTAATGTCAAACCGGCTGCTAATTCACGCATAGGTTGAGATGGATTTGCTTCCACTACAGCTTTCAGTTCAACATCATCCACCTTGGTCTCAGGTCACCTGCGTGACTCTTTTTCAAGATTTAAGTCACCAGAACGGAACTTCTCAAACCATCAATGTACTGTGCATTCATTAGCCCCATCCTTCCCAAACATTTCATTGATATTTCAAGCTGTCTGTGCTGCATTGGTTCCTCGAAAGAACTCGTATTCAAAAATAACACAAACTTTTTACTTATCCATGGTTTCACAAAAATTTCTCTGAAAAATGTGACAGATAATCACAAGCCAGAATGTGCATTTTAAAGAATGAGCATGTACCTTCGTAATAAAAAAAAGAAGCATCAAGGTGAAATGTCAGAGATGCCAACCGTCAAATTTAGTACTTAAGTTTGTATTTAAGTACTTAAGGAAATCGGACACTCCATACTGAATAACCTAAATACCAATCGTTCCAGCCCACCACTCTCATTTACAGAAACTGAGACCTGGGGAAGGGAGTGACTGGCCTGACATTACACAGAATGCTAGTGGCAGAGCCAGGACTTGAGCTTAAGACCGATTATTGTGTCTCCAACAAACTCTTAGAGATCAGAGACTGGGGCTTATCTCCCTGTGTTTCTCCCTGAAACCCCAACAGCTCTTTATTCTTTGTGAACCTTCGTCAGCAAGCAAAGGACCTGGAAGTCTCCCAAACACTCCATCCTGATCCATTTCCTCACACCGGTCATGTGACACTCACGTGGTGGTTTCTCCTGACAGTGCTCAGCTGTGCCCTAAAACCCTCCTGAATCCTCCACCTCATTTATTAATGCCCTTTGGGGGCTAATTCTTCTCTAAGAAGATGTCTTTGGTTGGCCAATCTCTTCCTTTTTAAGCTGAATCTAGTCAGTTTCTGTAATTTCTGTTAATTCTGCTATTAGTACATTGGAAGATCAGTGGAATTTTTTTCCAATTTTGTAATCCTGGCACTTTCTAAGTATGTGTTGGAATTAAAACGACATGTGCTAACTTTGCCCTCTTCTTGGCATGTGTCTGGGGAGGGACCTGAAGAACAGAACAGCCATGTGGCTGGGGCTGGGCTCAGACTCCTGCTCCCCATCTCGGGTGGACGGGGCGGGGAGACAGCAAAAATGTATTCAGCACCTACAGTGGGCCCTTACACGATGAGGACGCTGAGGATGAGGAAGGTGGCAGCACTCGCCATAGGGAACGTGTTTGTTGGACTCTGGGGCAGCTCTCACGCAGAACAATCAGGCTGACTCACGTGAGAGCCTGAGTCGTGCTGAAAATTTGGATTCCGTGGAAATATTGGCAGACCCAGGCAGGACCTCAGAAATGTCAAACATGGAAATCACACACACTTGGACAATGGGTATCCATTTTTTTGGTTTAAATTTTAAACCTTAGTATATTAGAAATGTATACCTGCTCCCAACCATGAGAATAAGAGTGTTAGAATTGGAAATGGCCTTGGGGATCATGATCTGGTCCAATGTCTCCATTTTACAAATGGGGAAACTGAGACCCAAGAGGGGAAGGGAATTGCCAAGGTCACACAACAAGTTTTGTAGAAGAAGCCAATTCTCCTTCTACTGACGGTCTCTGGCTGACTCCTACTGAACAGTGAGGAACATCCCCAGTCCCTCCTGGCAACTCTGACACCCCGTCTCTACCCCTGCAATAGCGTCACCCACTGGATCTTCCTGATGGCTGTCTTCCCCCACTGTCATGGCCCAAACAGGTGGCAGAGAAGTCTAGAAAAATAATCCTTCTAAAAATAGACAAAAAGAGTTACGGTGGCAGCAAGCATGAAGAAAATGGCAACAGCCGACCTGCAAGGAGCAGCGTGGCGTTTGCCACGGGCTGGATGAGGCAGGGGGCGTAGGGCTTGGGGCTCCTTCCCAGGGTGCCAGCACCAACCATCACCTGCTGAGGTTCAGACATGGCCCTGGGCAGATGTCACAATTGGCATCTCTACAGGGGTGTAGCCATTTCTGCAGGGGACAGGTGAGCATCTCAGAAGGGCCTCATCTCAGGCTGTTTGAACCAGGTCTACAGGACCCACGGGGTGAGCACAGTTTTAAGCCTCAGGAGGGCACCCTGCATTGTCCCTGCAGCTGGTTTGTGTCTGGTGGGAAAGAAGGAGCTAACGTGTATGCAGCCGCCCCCGCATGCCAGGAGCTGTGCAGGGCGCTTTGCACGTAGCATCCCATCTAATCCCTCCAGATCCCATGGGATAGGTATTTCCTTCTCCCGCCCCTCGAGAGGAGCAAACAGAGGCTCAGAGACGTTAATTGACTTGCTCAGGTGCGGAGTTGCGATGTCAGTGCAGAGGGCTCGCGGCCAGGAGACCTCACAGGCATCACCGAAACTCAGCAGGGCCCAATGGACGGGAGGTTTTGGAGGGGCTGGTGTTCTGCAGACTGGCCTGATCAGAAAGATCACCTGGGGCGCATTAAAGGCGGAGATTCCCAGGCCCCTCCCTGGAGAGGCTGATTCGGAAGGCCAGCAGTGAGGGCCAAGTAACTGTATTTTTAGCAAATTCGCAGATGATTCTTATGATCAAGCAAGATGGAGACACCTGGTAGAGAAAGAAGAAAAAGGAACGGATTGCAGGACTGTAGACATGGCCTGTGCAAAGGCTCAGTGGCAGGCCTGAGCAGAGTGTGTGTGGAGGGCAGAGGCGCCACAGGTTGAGGCAGAGAAGCAGAGACGCTGGGAGAGGGGAGGAGGTGCTCCGGCTGCTGGGCGGAGAGCCCCATGGCCAGAGGAAGGCCAAGAGCCTCAGGCCTCCAGACACCGGGGCCTCCCATCTCTCTGTTCCTGGGCTCACTTGTAATTTGAAGTGTTTTTTGCTTTGTGTTTTGCTTTTAATGTCTCCCACTTTTGCTTAGGGAGGCGGCATGAGCCTGCAGAAGAAACACTGGACATGGGGTCAGAAGCCGTGGGTGCAGTGTAGACCCAGCTATTACAGCATGTCTGAGCTGAGCCAGCTGGAAGGGCTCCACTCCCAGGATGTATAGTATGTGAAGAGGCCAGGTAAGTGGAAACAAGCTACACACACAGGTGTAGACTGTGGAGTTGGCAGTGGTATTAACTAGCCTGGTGGGGGAGCGCGCCCTAACCCAGGAAAAACTCTGTTTTTGTAGCCAGCTGTCCTGGGTTCAGATCCAGCTCCACTATTTATTAACTGTGTGACCCAAGCAAGTTACTTAACCTCTCTGGTCCTCAGTTTGCTTGTTAGTGAAATGGAGATTGGGTTTATCAAATTATAAATGCTTGTTGGTAAGTATGAGTCTGTGTTGTCACGGGGTCCAAACCCCTTCCCTCACGTCTTTGTCTCATCCATTCCCTTTTACCTCCAACCCCCACATCCTCCTGGCCCCAGGCAGCAACTTCGGCATGTCTTAATATGTGTTGTTTCGTTGTGAAATGTCTGGCGTGCATGTTTTTAATTTGCATAAATGATATCGTGATGTCTCATTCTGTTTCTTGCTTTTATTTCCCTCTCAGCCCTGTGTCTAAGATCCATATGTGTTGCTCTCTGTGGACATCATGTGCTTTGATTTTAGCTGCTACAAGTTACACACATCCATGTTTTACCAACCACCTCTCCTGGTGACAAAGCTGTACTTTTGGGATGGGAAAACAGACCCAGGAAATGGGGTTCGGCCCAAGAATGTTCCTCCTCATTCTCGGACCACGGATGTGTGTGCTGCAGGTGTCTAGGGATGACAGAGGCCAAGACCCAGGATCCAGCTCGCTCCAGCAGGCTTGAGGGAGCCCAGCCCACTGCCCGCCTGCCCTCGGAAGCCAGCTTATCAGTGGTGACAAGCCAGCAGCAGCGGTCAGTGATGGACCCTCCCCCTGAAACCCCAGGGCTGCCATGGCAGAGCCCAGAGGAGCCATCCTGGAGCCAACCTGGAGCCGAGACCCAGGAAAATGCCCACCCCAGCAGGGAGGAGCTCTTCTCCCGGGGACAGCCAACCGCCTTGGGAGTAAGTGGGCCACCCAATCTCTAGACCCTCCCCTTCCCAAGGCAGACACGAAACAGTCACTGCCAGTCCCAGCAGTGACGGGGTCAGCGCGATTCACAGGGCCGAGGGTACGGAGCGCAGGGAGGCAGGGCAGATCTGCTGCGTTTTCCCTGCGTTGCCTCCAGCTCTGAAAAAGAACAGGGCTGGGGCTGCTGCTGCCTCCTGAGGGCGCCCACTTGAACCCAGGATGAGGGGGCAGCTCTCTCAGCAGGCCCACGCCCCCCTGCTGACCCCAGCAGCTGGGAACATCCTCCTAGGGCCACTCCGGCGTGCACAATCAACTTCCCTCCAGTTCCCCTCTGCTTTCCTCTTCTGATGCCCCACAGCTGTACCCACGCTCTTCCTGCCGTGCCCGAGCCGTCTTCGTCAGTGGTGAGGCCAGCACATGATAGGCGGTGCCTGTCGACCACTGATGAGGACGTGGGCAGCTGAGCAGAGCAGCGACCCAGCCAGGCGTGTGAATCCCAGCTCCTCCGCTCACTGCCCGTGCAGCCCTGAGCCCGTTTCCAAAATGGGTCTCGCTTGCCTTGCCGGTGAGCGCCGAGTGACAGGAGGAGCGGAGGGCGCTGGGAGAAGCTGTTCCTCTTGGGTGACAGAGGCGGAGTGTTAACAGTGAGGCCAAAGGGTTGCCCTCAGGGTCAGAAGCCTAGGAGGGTGCTGGTCACACTGGGGAACAAATGATCACAAACTTCCGGGCATCAGAAGAGACTGAGTCAGCACCATTCTGGAGGGGAAGGTTGAGACAGCTGGAGACGCTTGAAGGCGCAGCATGGAGGGTGGAGGGACCGTGGGCTTCGTGCGTGGGCAGAGACAGCTCCGATCCCAGCTTCCCACCTGCACCACGGCGAGGAGGACGCTGCCTCCAGCGTGGTATCGGGAGTGCTGAATGGCTCGGCACGGAGCATGCTTAGCGTTCTCTGTGCCTGACGCCTTGGAGGTAACCAACGTTACAAATTAATAACATCTCACAGAAGGAGGGTTGGGCTTGATGTCCAAGATGGCCCTGACCCAAGGTTTCGAGGCTTTTGCAAACCTGGATGCCCAGCTGGGGATGGTGAGGCCTCCTTCTGCCCCTAACAGGCTGGAGCAGTTGGCAAGACTCTCACTGTGTCCAGACCTCTGTTTCCTTAGCTGCTAAGAAAGGCAGCGAATGGAGGTTTGTTTAAAATCCTTTCTGGCAGAGATATCTGCACAAAGGTTTGCCCAGCCACTGGGGTCCCTGTGAGACAGAGCCCCTCCCGGGAAGGCCTGAGGCTCTAGCTGTCGCCTCCCCACATGCACCCCTCCAGGCCCTGCAGATGGTTATCGGCTTGCTCCATGCTGGCTGTGGGGGTATCCTGGCTGCCTCCCTGAACTTCATGGAGTTCCCCACCACTTACCTGTATTCACTGACAGGAGGAGTGCTCGTGAGTACCCTGGAGACCCCACCCAGGGGTGGCCCAGAGCCAGGGAGGGCTGTGGGGACCTGGGACTCCAGACTTTGAGTCTGTGAGTGGGAGTGAAGTTGCAGAGAAGCTCTGGGTCCACCCGACGTGTGCGCCCGCACGACATGCAGGACTGGAGGAGGAGGAGGAGGAGCTGGGCTGGGGGGCGGCCAGCTAAAGAGCCCAGGCTGCTTCACAGCACACTGTGCGGGGTCGTGGAAAGAGGCCCCTTCCCCAGTATATGCAGCCCAAGGAAGGAAACAGGCGATGTCCCTTGGGGTCTCCCCCAAGGGTGGCATTCAAGTCAAGAAACTCAGACACTGCAGTGGAACAAACGCCCTAGGACTTCTGGTCCAGATCCATCACTTACTGGCCCCATAACCTGGGCAGGTTGCTTCCTGCTCTCAGCCTTAGTCCCGCCCTCCTCAAAGCACGATCCCGGGACTGGGGCTTTGGCAGCACCTGGCAGCTTGTTAGAAACGCAGAATCCCGGCCCCTCCCCAGTGGGCTCGGACGGACTCAGTCTGCAGTTTACCAAAGTCCCAGGCTGCTCATTGCTTGGTCAAGTTTGGGGAGTACCTGGACCAGGTGCCTGGGGATCTTTATTGGTCGCCTTCTAGAATCCTGTCCTACCACACTATGCAGAGCCCAGAGCAGGGACCTAGACACCCTTCTCTGTTCTCACAAGCCCCGTTTGCCCCTGTTAGGCAGCCACGCTGTGCTAAGCCTTAAATGCCCATGGAAAAACATTCCAGCATGAGGGTTTTACAGGAGGCAGGTGGCCCTGGGCTTCCTGTGACCATCAGTTGTCCTGTCTCTCTGTGTAGTTCTTCATTTCCGGAGCTGTCACCCTGGCCATCTCAGCAAATTACACGGTTTGCTGGGTGAGTTTCCCAGCTGTCACCTCTGCATCTGAGCACAGCTCATCTGGAAGACCTTGTATGAGGGTGGATGCTCGTGGAGTGGGGAGTGGGCCTCCATCTTCAAACCCACCCACCGTGGGTCTGAGTGCCTGACCACCCTTCCCTCCTGTAGGAGCCTCCTGTGTTTAACGTGAACTGCTACATGTCCCAGTCGTCTCTCCTTTATCACAGCTCCTCCTTGCTTTTATTTGGTAGAGACAGGGTCTCTGTCACCCAGGCTGGGGTGCAGTGGCACAATCATAGCTCACTTTCAGCCTCGAGCTTGTAGGCTCAAGCACTGCGGGCTCAAGCAATCCTGCCTTGGTCACCCGAGTAGCTGGTATTACAAGCATGCGACACCATGCCTGGCTAATTTTTAAAATTTTTTGTAGAGATGGGCTCTCACTATGTTACCCAGGCTGGTCTTGAACTTCTGGGCTTAAGCAGTCCTCCCACCTCAGCCTCCCAAAGTGCTGGGACTACAGGCGTGAGCCACCATGCATGGCCACCTCCGTGCCTTCAACACAGCCTGGACCTCACTGTGACCACCAAGTCACCCCTGACCAGCTAGGCTGGATGCAGACCCAGATGGCATTAAACTTGCTGGCCTCCTGGTCAGAGCTTCAGAAGGGGCATCCTTTCCAGCCAGAGCCACTTATCTTTTTAATCCGGAGAACTGGGAAGGGGTATTTACATCCTAGGGATGCCAGAACAAGTTACCACACCCTGGGGGTGGCTTAAAACAACAGAAATTTATAGTCTGTGGTTTGGGAGGCTAGACGTCCACAGCGAAGATGTTGGCAGAATCGTGTTCTCTCTGAAGGCTCTAGGGGAGAATCCTGCCTTGCCTCCTCCCAGCCTCTGGTGGTTGCTGGCAATCCTGGGTGTTCTGTGGCTTGTCATCACATGGCGCCCTCCCTGTGTGCACCTTCTAAGGACACTAGTCACAATCCACTATGACATCCTGAGTATGTCTGCAAAGACCCTATTTCCAAACAGGTCCCATTCCCAGGTGCCATTAAGACATCAACGTATCTTTTAAGGGGACAGGATTCAACCCACGGAAGATGGCAAATGGCTTTTATGTCGATGCTGACTCCAGATTCTGGGGGTTGATTGACGTTGTCTGCCATGGGCTCAGGAGGAGGAAGCGGCCACGTGTGCTGTCGGTGCCCCTCCCCACAACGGATCTATCCTCCAGCTGTTGGAGCCGACTCAGCTCTGTGGCCCACAGACTACAGAGTCAGAGCAGGGATGTCCTTCTCGCCTCCAGTCACTGTTTCCCAGCCCCTGGGCAGGTCAGCCGTTCCTCCCAGGTCAAAAGCCCATGAAGGAAGCCTGTGACACAGACGGCCTGTGAGCCACCACCCTCCCCTGGCCACTGGGTCCTGACAGGTGCTCTGATCTTGGCAGATGAAGGCCAGCACAGGGCTGAACCTGGTCAGCTCGCTGTGTGCCGGCCTCGGGGTGTGCACCTTCGTGGTGGAGCTCACCGCCAGCAGCAGAGATGTCCAGGTGAGTGCCTCGAGCCCAGAAGGAGAGGAAGCCAAGGGGCCAGAGGACCAGCACTCCTTGGTGTGTCACTTAATCCTGGAAACAGCCCTGGAGATGTTGTCTTATCTCCTGTTACCAAAGCGATGCTTGGGAGTGGAGTTTTTATTATTATTATTATTATTTATTTTACTTTTTTTAGAGACAGGGTCTCGCTATGTTGCCCAGGCTAGCCTTGAACTCCTGGGTTCAAGCAATCGTCCCACCCCAGCCTCCTGAGTAGCTGGGACTACAGGCTCACGCCACTGCGCCAGCTTTTGAGAGTAGGGTTTAAGTGCCTTAGCAATGAGCTCTGCGTCCCTGAGGCAGAACTCCACGGGACCTGTCTGTCCCCGGCTCTGGCCACGCGACTTGTTTTCCCTGTGCTGACACAAAGAACACTTGCATGGAGCAAGATACTCCAGCCGGCTGCCTGCTACCGAGAGCGCCCCCTCTAATGATACAGGGAGAGGGGCGCTGGGAAGACGGCACAGGCAGGGCTAACTAGGCTCTGCCCGTGAGTCTCCCCTTCTCCTGATCGGGGTCCATCTGGGTCAGATCTGTGTGATGACACATGAGTATGTTGTGGAGGCGCGACCACGGCCCTGCGTGTGGTGACAACAGGGCTGGGAGTGCTGCGGGAGGAGCTCCCCGCTCGCGTCCTTGGGAGGAAGCAGGAAAGGAGGCATCTACCCTTCACTGGGGCCCGACACACATGTGGTGGCCTGGGGTTCTGGCAGGGCCCCCGAACTCCGCTTCCCACCCATGACCTCAAACGCACCTGATCTTCACACAGCCCCTCTGCTTTCCTCCTCAGTAGGGGACAAATTTGCTCCTCCCAGACCCTGACCCTAGTATGCTGCCTCTCCCTCCCCCGGCTACCTCTCCCTTCCACCCTTCCCTTCTCCCTCTCCTCCGGCTCCAGAAGCTCGCTCCATCTTGAAGCTCCCGAGACCCTGCGTCCCTGTCTGGCTGTGGTCTCCTCTCTTTTCCCTTTCGCAGCCAAGATCTCCTGACTCGACCTGCTCACCTCCCGTCTCACAGAGCTCAGCCCTGGAGAGGCCGCCAGTGACTCACTGCCAAGCACCGTGCGCGCTTCTCCGTGTCTTTGCTTACTTGACCTTTCTGCGCGCTGTGCCCCTGGCAGTCAGTCTGAGTGGCTGAACACAGGGGCCTTGGAGCCGGACAGCGTGGGTCTGAATCCCAGCCTTAACTTGCTGGTTGTGTAGCTTTGCACAGGCACCTTAATTTTTCTAAACCTCAGTTTCATCCTCTGAAACGGCTAATCACAGCACCCGCCTAATAAGGGGGTTGGGATTTAAATAGAGGATGGATCACTCCCCCACCTAGAAGGCTCCCCTTCCTTTGCCCGTCTCTGCCGTGGTCACGGTCTGCTGGCTGGCCCTGGGCCGGGGCGGCCCCCCACTCCGGGTGGAACGCAGTGCACACTGAGGGCTTCCTCCTGCTGGTTTCCAGCTGCCCGGGAAGATCCTCGTGGTGGTGCTGCTGCTCTTCACCGTCCTGGAGTTGTGCATTGCTTCCTCGTCCGCCTTCCTGGGCTTCCGTGCCACCTTCTGCTACGCCTGGCTGGTGAGTGGGTCGCAAGGTCTCTGCGGGACAGGTGCGCCCTAGCCTGATCCCCAGGGCCTGGATCGCAGAGGCAAGGGGAGGAGGGAGAACAAGAGAGCCGTGTGGGGCGGCTGGGGTGGGAGGCAGAAGCCCATCTTCCCTCCTGCGCCGCAGTGAGCCCGGCTTGATCTACGCTGGGGGGTGCAGCTCTGAGGGCCACATGAGAACAGGGGAGGGGGCTCGGGAAGGAGACACGAGAGCTAAAAGGTCAGTGTCAACATAAATCCGGCTGGGGACAACAACCCCGTGGTGGCAGCAGCGGATGCCGCAGGTAGGAAGAGCGGAAGGTGAGCCTCTCACGTGGCCTGGTAGCAGATGGGTACAGCAGCTGGCCTTGGCAAGGGGCTTCTGCCAGCTCATCCCCCCAACCCTCATGGAAGGCCTAAAGGGGCAGGGAAGAGATTGTGACAACAGATGAGGAAAGTGAGGCCCAGAGAATAGAAGTGACCCGGCTGAGGTCACAGCCAGCCCCAGAATCCAGGTATGACTCCTAAGTCAACTTTCTCCCCAGGGACGACCATAGCTACAAGAAGGATTTAGCCCAAAGCCCAGGGTCTGGGGGCTCAGGCCTCTGCTGCCTGGTCCGCAGAGAGGGAAGCCTGGGTCACCAGGGAAGGCGGAGGATAAAAAAATTTGAAAGGATCATGGGACCACCTGGGCTTCTGGGGTAACTAAAGACACATGACCAAGCTTTCCTTCCTCTCCTGACTCCAGTACCTGAACCCAGCTGAGGATGTGCCAATGGCCACAGCAGCCGCCCCTGAGCGCTCACGACAGCGGGCGCAGCAGCCTGCAGCCACCACCTGAGCCCGAGACACCGCTGTCCCTGGGGGACGAGCTCTTCCCCAGAGCCTAGCCTCCTGGGGCTCTGCTCTCTCCCCCTCTCCTGTCTCCAGGGTTGGCCCTCCCTCTGTGACACCCAGCTCCATCGATCACTGCCCCCATCCCCCTGCCCACATGCAAACACACCCCAGCATGGAGACCGGCCTGTTCTGTGTCTGAGAAACATCCCTCAACATGGCTGCTCTGCTATCAATAAAAGGTTGACATTTGGCTTGGGTCACATGCCCCTGGCTTTAGTGACTACAGTTGTGTATCTTGGCTGTGTGTGTACATGGCGGGGACCCTGGGCGTATCATGTCCACGTGTGGATAAACTAGCGGGCAGGAGTATTCCCCTGTTCTTCACTTACTGACTTGAATTAGTTCCTGAAAGCCCGGCTGCTAAATGCAAAGCCATTAAATAAAAAATATTTTCATTAACGTAAATGAGAAGTTATACATCTCATTCCAACCCGAGGCACCCAAGCAATTCTCAGAAAAATGCTCAACAGAGACAAGTGTGTACATAGTAAGCAATATGGCAGTAGTTCCCCCCTTAACCACAGTTTCACCCGCCATGGTTTCAGTTGCCCAAGGTCAACCACAGTCTGACAATAGGTGAGTACAGTATGATCGAGTATTGAGAGAATACAGTCACATAAATTTTATTAGAGCATATTGTTATAATTGCTATTTTATTAGCTATTGTTAATCTCTTTGCCTAATTTATAAATTAAGCTTTCTCATAGGTATGTATGTACAGAAAAAACAGCATGTATATCATAGATGAGGAAACTGAGGCCCAGAAGATAACATAACGTGATGGCTAAGACCACAAACTTGGGCCTGAGTATCTTGGTTCTTCCTCCCCCTAGCTGTGTGATCTTGGGCAGGTTACTTAACCTCTCTGGCCCTCCATTTCCTCAAATGTAAAATGGGGCTAATGATAATTCCTACTTCATAGGGTTGTGGTGAAGACTACATGAGTTGATGTATTTTAAGCACTGCCTTAGAATAGTGGCTGCTTCTAGAAGGCACTGTAAAAGTGCTACCTCATTAAGTACATTGTCCAAGGCCTCACGTGGTAAATAGTGTATCGCCGATTCAGAATGAAATGATGGGACCCAGATGCCTTGCCCTGGAGGAGAAAGAGGACTATTGATCCACTGGTAGACATTCAGAGAGCAGAGCTTCCTGGTACCCATCTCTGTCACACGATGGCAGATCACAGAATGCACATCCCAGTAGCTGGGAGGCACCAAAACAGAGTGATCATATGTCCCCGGCATAGACCTAGTTTGTACCTGTTGTCCTGGTGTCCCATCTAGACAGGAGGATAAACTATATGATCACAATAAACCCTGGGAAAGTCGCTCTCTACAGACAGGCAGCCCCAGAGACTCATATGACAAG
This sequence comes from Propithecus perrieri, assembly GCA_963574695.1. Lineage (NCBI taxonomy): Eukaryota > Metazoa > Chordata > Mammalia > Primates > Indriidae > Propithecus > Propithecus perrieri. The sequence goes on from CAUYRB010077963.1 coordinate 20,787, forward strand.
AGGCCACCAGGTGGTGGTGTGGCATTGAGCACTGAACTTGGGCTGGCAGAATTCATGACCCCTGGCCAGGTGGACACCAGCCACAGATGTTCATGTGCACCTGCTGAGGCTACTGGTCCCAGAGGAGTCGGCTCTGCTCAAGGTTGTACCCAGAAAGACGTTTATTTGCAGAATGGAACCAAATTGGTCAAGGAGGAAACAGCCAGGAAAGTCATGGGTCAGAGACACCAAGCTGGTGCCTTTGGGCTTCCACTACTGCCCACTCTTCCAACTGTGGTCACCCTGAACTCCCCTGACTCCAGGCACTAATCGTAGCTTTTGGTACATTCTAAGATTATTCCATACGTATTATTAGTCTCTTCTCACCAACAGCACTATGTGGCCAGGCACAGGCTCTGCCTGGAGAGCAGATCAGAAACACTCGGGCACCCTTCCAAATGGGTAATCTTCCAAGCTATTTCCAGTGCTAACTCAGTGAGGATGGGAAGAAGCCATTTTCCCATTAATAAAAATTATAGCCCTCTTTATGTGCAGCGTGGAGATGTGTTACATGCGCCAACAGAACTCTAATTTATTTGGAACTGTCTTTCCTTATTCTTCCCCCACTCATCACCGGGGAGCATTGCTCACCCACTCCCTCATTTATAAACAGCAGAAGTCACTGTGGGAGCAGTAACAAGTCTTATTCTAAATGTATTTATCACTTGCTTTCAGGTGTTTGTGGTTTACTTTTCTGTAGTTATTCTCTCTCATTTTCTTTTGCAGCCAGACTACCTCTTAGGAGACATTTTAAAGGGTCACGGGTACCTTCCTGGCAAGCAGTGCTTTGCAATGCATTATTTGGTTTCGGAATGCGGGCTGCCCACCCGTGCCCACTTTAGGGGCTGCTGGCTGGCTGGCTGGCCTCAGGGCCAGGCAGGCCAGTGGATGCAGCAACTTGCAATACACGCCACAAAGATACCCTCACAGAGGTAGGCTGGTACCGGGCAGCAGTTTTTTTTTTTCTGCTTAAGGGCATTATCTGTTTTGGCAAAAGGGACACTAATTTCCTTTCCACCAGCTACATGAGATTCTGCAGATGGAATCTGAGTTAACAGGTGGCAGATTTCTGAGAATCCCTGTGGCATTTCAGTGTTTCTCTGGGTCAGTGTCTCAGGCAGCTGCCCCTCAGTCTCCCTTAACCTTCCTCCTCCAGGAAGTCCTCCTTGATACTCTCCCACCTTCAGGAGCCTCAGCTGGTAAAACCCTCTCTCTTTCACCACTGGGCCCAGCTTGACTTACTGGGCTGTCTGTATCCCAGACTTCAGTCTCATCTCTCCGCTGGACTCACCTAGCTTGAGGACAGCATCTGTAACTTACAATTTTTTGTGGTCCCCATGCCAGGAAACAAAGAAAGGTTCGCTTGAATCGATTCTTACTTGTTGACTGATGCTAAATCCTTTTAGTGAGCATCTAGGAACCAATTCCCTGAACAAACTCCTTAGTATAGACCTGAAGTCCCCCTAACACTCATACGTTTAGTGATTCTTTTCCTTTTCTTTATTTAAAGAAAAAGTTGGGACTTCTATTGCTCTCAAGAAATTTCCACCACAATGTGAACTTGTCCCGACAGTAATTTTACATTCTCATAATAACTAGACATGGTAATGTTAACAAAATTCTCTCAAAAAAATCATTATCAAAAATTGCACCCACTTGATGTTTTATTTCCATTCACTTGACAATTATTTATTGAGCAACTACTAAGTACCAAGTACAGGCGGTTCTTGATTTACGATGGTTCAACTTTATGATTTTTCTACTTTACAACGGGTTTATTGAGGTATTAAGTGCATTTTTTGACTTACGATATTTTCAACTTACAATGGATTTGTTGGGACACAGCCCCGTTGTAAGTTGAGAAGCATCTGTACAGTGGGAAGTGGACAACCAATAGGCAAGTAAAATATATTAACATATTGTAACTAAAGAACAAGGAAGGGCTTGTCCACCCAACCTGCCTGTGAAGAAGTAAAAGAGCCATGATTGGCAGTCATCCCTACCAATCATATTTGCCCCACAAAAGGGTGCAAAAAAGCCACAAGACTTTCCCTCTCGAGATAGACACCTGATCGTTAGCAAACACTTTCTGCACCAGTCACTACTGCTGTGTCATAAATCACCCCAAAACTTAGTGGCGTGAAACAACCATGTTATTAAGCTCATGGATTTTGTGGCTCAAAACTTAGGGCATAGCCAGGAGAGGTTATCTCTGCTCCACGATTTCTGGGACCCTTGCTGGGAACACTCAAAGTTGGGAGTGACCTGATGAGTGGGAGCATTTTCACTCATGCCTGGCAGGCGGTGTGAGTTGTCAGCTGGAACGCCTTCCCTGGCCTGTCCATGGGGGATGATTTGGACTTCCTCACAACACATCAGCTGAGTTCCCAGGCCAGCCTGGCTCTGTGAGAGCCAGGTGGAAGCCCACGGCATTCTTACAACCTAGCCTCAGAAGCCACACAGCAACAGTTCTGCCATGCTCTTTTGGCCGAGGCAGTCACAAAGATCCATCCAGGTTCCAGGTGGGGGGACACAGGCCCCACTACTGGAGGAAAGAGGTAAGAAGAGCACAGGGTTGAGGGATACCATCAAGGCCAACTTTAGAAAATGCAATCTCCTATACCTCTTGTGCCTAATTTCCAAAAATGTGGGGTATCTAGATCTACCCAGAGTCATCTCGAAAGCAGAAAGCTAAAACCACTCAAGCAGAAAATGATGATATCTGAGTGTTATGTCATATTTTCTTTTGAGCAGAGAATAAAAGAACTACAGAATAATCCTTCAATGGGACACCCACTGCCCTATATGGAAGACACTCTTTGGGGGTTTTTCGTTTGTTTTTCCTGATACATCCTTTAGACAAAAAAACACTCTTAATGATTTGAAATTTCTGGCTTATTTTCAAAGAATAGAACAATTAGACCTAAGCTACAGAAAAGACTTATTCTTGATTTAGACCAAGTGCCTAAAACACAGGGGCAGAGAGGTGTGGGTCAAATTGCACAGTTTGGAAGCCCACCATGCCACGTACCAGATGCCTGTCCCCGGACAAATTTTTCCACCCGTGACAAACGGGACAGCAGCGTCAACTTCCTCACGGCGCTCCATGAGAATTAAATGAGAGAATACCTGCAAAAGCCCTCCATACTTGGTAGCTACTCTGGACGGAATCTCGATCATTCAAACTACAAGTGGAATTGGTAAATTCTTATGGTTTTTTGTTTGCATTTTATGGTTTATGGTTTGCATTTATTGCTGCAATAAAATGTGTTCCCATCAATATTGCTTACCATTTTATGTCCTTAAAACTTACCTTAAACATACCATAAATGATACATTTTTCAATCTGTAAACACGTGAATGGTCCCTTTTGGGGAAATGATCTGTTTGTCTCTATAATAGTCCTAAGGGAGGGCCATAGCATCTGAGATGCAGAAGAATGAGCCCCGCTGATCCAGTAGGTTCTGGGGGCAGCTGCTCCATCTCAAACCTTGGAGACTCAATGTTCTGGCGGCTCCACAAGAAGAACACAAGCAGCAAGACTGTTGGCTCAGGGGAAGGCCCATCTCACCAACCTGGTGCTGTATGAGCCAGCTGAGTCAGATTTGGGGCAGGTCTTAGTCCATCACTAGAGCGTCGCGGGTAGAGAAAGCAGAGATTTCCCCCACCACAGGGTCAAAAGAGTCCCTCCATGAAACCAGGGACCAAGTCGGTCTGTGCCTCAGGAAAGGGGACTCATCATTTGCTCCCAATTCGCTCCTCCTTGGTCACCAAGGCGACGTCTCCAGAGGTTGCCACGGAGATGAGGCCACCATATTGATTGGGAGGGCCAACCATCGCCAAGCAGATATAGCACTGCGGAAGGGCCAACGCCATAGAGAAGCCCAACATTAGAGGAAATGAGAGAACAGGGATAGTGAACAGAGAGGAAGGGAGAGGAAGTGACTCAGTATGAAACTCTGTGACCTCAGGTCTTAGGAACTGAGAGTCCATGTGCGTGGGGTGCGGGTATATGTGCCTGCCTGTCTGTCTGTCTGTCAAGCTCTCTTTGCATATACAGGGATGAAGCCTCCATCTCCATCAAGACCCAAGAAGCTGAGATGGCTCACAGCCAGGGGACAGGGGCCAGATTTCGAGTTGAGAAGTCCTGAGTTCAAGTCCTGCCACTTAACGTTTGGGTAACTTTCAGCAAGTCGCCGAACCTCTCTGAGATGCTAGTTTCTCACCTATAAAATAGGGAAAATAATTCCGGCTCGGCCTCCCTCAGAGGACAGCTTTGAGATCCGAGCATTTATTATCTGTGTCCCAAAGACGATGTAACTTCCATCAAGGCAAGGACTACAACTGCGCCGTTCCCTGTTGTACCTCTAGTGCCTGTCATGGAGTAAACACGCAATCAAAACGTGGTGAACAAATGATAGGATGACGGTGAACTCAGCCCCTGCTCTTTGTATGGAAGGCAAAGAAGGAAAGCTCTTCACGCACTGCTTGCTCCTTCCTACAGGACGCTGCTCCTCAAAGTGTGGTCCTCGGACCAGCAGCAGCACCTGCAAGCTTGTTAGAAATGCAAATTTATGGCCCCAGCCCAAACCTACTGGACCGTCTGCGCTTTAACACCACTCTATGAGTCTGCTGCTCACTGGAGTTCAAGAAACATTGCTATTATCACATAGCGACGTTGGGGCGAGGGTGAGACACACCCTCTCGGGGTATCTACCTCCCACCTGGTTCAGACGTTCCTTTCCCAGCCCACCCCCACCCCTTCCTTGGCTTGCACGAAGCAGGAGAACATGCTATGGGTGCTGGTGGGGGCCTGAGGAGGGGGGGGCTGTTGTCTCCTGCTCTCCCCTCCCCCTCCCAGGGGTGGCAGGTCTGGCCCCTTCCTGTTTCAGCACAACCTGCAGATGCCGTGAGAGGATCAGGAGATAAGATCCTGATCTCGGCCCTGAGCAGCACCAGGCACACGAGAGCTTTGCAGAGAGGGCCCTTCGCAGTCCAGGCAGCTTCTCTGCACCCCGCAACGCCCTGTGGGGACAGCTGGGGGGTCTCACGCCTGGGGTCCCAGGTACCACTCGCAGCCTCCCCACTGCCCCCTGGCCCTCTGCTGATCCCCTCCTGTCAAGGATCTGAAACTCACAGTGAGCTGTTGGGAACACACAGCAAAGATGAGCCTCCGAGATAAGCACTCTTGGTAAGAACTGACACTGTCACCCGTCCTGTTCCACGTCCTCAGCAGGGCCCAATTCGAGGTACCTAGAAGCCACTGTTCACACACACAAAAGAGGAAGGGCAGCAAGTATTGGAGGAGTAGTGCCGGACTCCCCAGAGAGGCCAAAATAAAATGCAACAGAGACAGATGAAAAATCCTGCACTGACCGGGCACAGTGGCTCACACCTGTAATCCCAGCACCAGAACAGGCTGAGAAAGGAGGATCGCCTGAGGCCAGGAATTCAAGACCAGCCTGGGAAACATGGCAAGACCCCCACTTCTACACAAAATTTTAAAAATTAGCTGGGCATGGTGGAGCATGCCTGTGGTCCCAGCTACTCGGGAGGCTGAAGCAGGAGGATCACCTGAGCCCAGGAGTTCGAGGCTGCAGTGAGCTACGATCTCACCACTGTACTTTAGCCTGGGCAAAAGAGAAAGAACCTATCTCTATTTTTTTAAAAAACAGGAAGGAAGAAAGAAAAATCCTGCACTATCCAAATAAACCAATACCTCATATCCAAGCCTAGCAGCAGCCGGAACTAAACTGAGGGTTTCAATCGGATGACCACAGGGTGGCTGCCAGGAGAACGGGGTCCTGGCCACACTGATAGGGATCGTGGAGTAGGGAGGGACAAATCCACCGTCTGTGGGGCAGTCAACCCTGAGTGCCTGAGGGTGTCTTTCCCAAACGTTTATCATGTTGTGGGAGGGACAGCTGGGGGAACCGGAGATGCTTGGCCTGGATAAAAGACAATTAAAAAGCTATGAGAAAACTGACTTCAAATATTTAAGAGACCTCAGAGCGGAAGAGAGAGCAGCTTGGATCCATGTGGCCCCACGAGCAGCAGCTAAGGCCCAGTGACACCTCCACCCTATCTGGGTCCTGCCTTCACTCCCATCATGCTCAGCAACGTCCCACTGCCAAGGACACCCCCAAGGCTGGCACTGAGCCAGCCCTACCTCCGAGTCCTGGGCCTGTGGGTGTGGAGTTTAAGGGCCTGGAGTCGTGAAGCCCCAGGCCCAACCCCGCACCCTCTCCTCCTGTCACCATGTACCGAATTAGCCTCTCTGGGATTTCCTTGTCCATCGAACAGGGATGATCACCCCAGCCCTGGGGGTCCTAATGCCAACCCATTCACTCATTCAACAAACACTTATCGAGCCCCGTGCTCCTGCCGAAAATCACCCTCCTGGATGTATGCTCCATGGAATTAGATGAGCACCCAGGAGAGGCCTGGCACATAGTAAATGCTCAGCTAGTGCTGCCGGTGACCTTGCCCTTCTCTGATCTTGCTGTTGAGCAAAGGGCCACGGGGACACAGACCCCTGGCATCTGGCGACTGTTGAACCCTCTCACTGCAGCACCCCTCAGCTGGCGGAGGATCAATGGCTCAGAGAAAAACAACGGGCCATATCTTCTGTCCATCTGCGGGTGCTTGGTTTCCTTTCGTCAACAGATCTCAGGTTACATAAGTAAGCCGGTATCGCCGACTCAGCACACTCTGCACGACGGGGCGTGCCATGCAGCGCCCAGCACCTCACCGTGCACAGACCAGGGTCAGCCCGAGGAACGGGCACCCAAGGCCCACGTGAGGGGCAGCTCAGCATGACGGCTCTGGAACCGCCGTCCCAGCTCCTCAGTGTGTCGCCGACTCTGGGCAGGCACCTCAGCCTTTCTGTGCCTCGGTGTCCTTACCTGGGTAACAGGGAGATTTGTTATTAAGAGTTGCGGCTCCAGAATCAGACACCTCCACTGCTTATTTTCTGTGCAACCTTTACAAGTGTCCCAGCCTCTCTGTGCCTCAGTTTCTTCATCGCGTAATGGGAATAATAACAACAGCACCTGCCTCAAGGGGTTGTTGTGAGGAATAAATAGGTTTGTACATTCAGAGTGCTTGAAAAGAATGTTTGGCCTGATAGTTGCTTGCCCTAGCTTTTTAGGCTGGGTTACTCCAGAAGCCAACTCTGAGATAAAGATTTAAGTGCAAATAGGCTGTTCAGAAATTGACTCCAGCAAGCACCTATAAGGGCATGGGAAAGTGAGATAGGGAGGGTGCATGAATGACCAGGTTCCCTTCGTGGGCAACAGGGGCTCAATCCTGCAGTGCCCCAGAGACCCCCCTCAACGTCCTCCCACCTGGAGGCATGGAAGCTGGGATGCTTGCAGCAGCAAGCAAAGGAGTGTAAGGGAACAGGGACCCAGCAGCAACTGCCACACCAGCATCCTCTGAAAACTCCAGGAGTCTCCTCTGGGCCCCTGCACACCATGTACAATGACAATGACAAACTGACTCAGGTGGGAGTTGGGGGGTTCTGGGCTAGTCACCTGTTGCTGAGGTTGATTAAGCACCTCCACACACGGAAGTGGTGGACTCAGGACTGGGAACATGTTTGAGGGCCACCCAAAGGTCGCCATCTGAAACCTACCTCCCTCTCTCTGGCGGGAACCTGAGATCACTTTCTAAAATATTTTAAGAAGGGCTGGAATAGGATCCAACCGGCACTTGAAAGTGAGTCTTCCAGCTGGGAACAAAAGCTCAGGGACAGCCGGGCGCGGTGGCTGACGCCTGTAATCCTAGCACTCTGGGAGGCCGAGGCGGGCGGATTGTTTGAGCTCAGGAGTTCAAAACCAGCCTGAGCAAGAGAGAGACCCCGTCTCTACTAAAAATACAAAGAAATTAATTGGACAACTAAAAATATATAGAAAAATTAGCCGGGCATGGTGGCGCATGCCTGTAGTCCCAGCTACTCGGGAGGCTGAGGCAGGAGGATCGCTTGAGCCCAGGAGT